>DWFT01000136.1:0-14355 GCA_018246795.1 Microceris patrobas patrobas
AAACGTCTTGACTACATTTTATAAGTGAAGGGCTCAATAATAGATAGTCCTTCATACGTAAATCAAGTCGATCTCGTATTTTGTCGTAGGTTTTAAGCAGTCTAAGATAATGTACTCGTAGGTAACAGTGGTCTGCACGAAAGCCGACAGACACGAGAAGTGTGCGGCGTGCCTCGGGGCCCAATACTTGCGTCTGACAAACCGTGCTGCGCCGTGCTGTGCTGATTTTGTGACGCCGATACTCGTATATATCGCGCGCACTGTGATGTCATTGAACATGTTCACTGATGATTAACAAAGTATATCTTATTCTGTAACACTACAAGAGTAATACTGCAAGGTAATACTGCAATTAGTACGGATTTAAGGATACATATTATTATATTGTACTATAAAGCATGTTGTAGCAAACTAACTCAGACAGTAGCTTACGTTCATTCTATGCGTAGGTATAATGTAGTGTTGACCGAGATATGTAAGGAAGAGATTATTGTATTATAACTGCCTGTCTGGTTACACGAGAAGTGCTATAGAAAATGTTTTGTAATGTATGTAATACATCATAATATCCTTCGTTGAAGTGTACACCGTATTACAGCTCTGTCTGCTACGTCCTAGTCTACGTCTACGTAATAGAAAATGTTTATAAAGCATTGCTGTGATGTGAAAGACATGGCATTTTATTAGCTAGAATCAGTACCCACCCTAAACCCTATTGTGTGTATCAGGGTGCGTGTTGTGTCTAAATCTTTATCCACTCAACTTCATTTGCTGATTTTTCCTTGACGCGTGAGATAATCATCTTACCTTCGCGCTGCCCTTCCAGTATATAAGCTACAAGGAAAAAACCTTGTAATTCAATTTTTACAAGATAGTATGTTAATAGACTGGACAGCCGTTTAAAAAAGATTCAGTTTTAGTACACGTGTAGAAGTCCGGCATAATTTGCGTAATATTGTCCAATTCATCAATTCTTTGTTTACTGCCTTCGCACAAGATTTTATTAATAAATATTTGTAATAGTCTTGATTAACAGATACATCTAAAAGATATTAATATTATTGATTTGATACAGTGATCATGTTCGCGCACAATATTACATTTGTTAGACTTGCTAATTTTAAGTTATTATGGAGTTTTGATTTTAATTCCTATTAATAATCCTGTCTTGTCCGCACAAAAAACAATTCAATAAGATAAAATATTCGTACATAAAGCAAATTGGTATTTGACCTAATCCTGGATTCGATTCCAACAGTAACTTTTAAACCACGTAGACATCATTACTGCTGTCTCGGTGCAGTGTCTTGCTGTTATAATTTCTTACAGTTTGCTAATATTTGATTCGCACTGGGAATGACATTCGCACTGGGAATGACACATGGAATCATAAAAATTCTGGTTGCTGATCACTAAAAAAGTTTTTTCAAATAATAAAGAAATGTTATATTATGCGTAATAATCGCTACACAGTGCCATTACCTCCTTACAGATCTGACGTGTTTCTTCTACATTCTTTACTTACTTCATAAACACGCGGCAGTCGTGAAGACGTGCCTGGAGAGCTAATAGGAGCATAAGCCAGTAATATTTATATGCGTAAATTGAGGTCCGGTACAGTAGCGTCACAAAGAAGGAAACTATTAGCTACAGCTTTATACTACTATCCATGTCCACGCATGTAAACACGTTAACGCAATCCGCATTAGTGCTTACAACGCGACACGACATAAAGCAGCGTTAGTTACACGTCATTGTCATGTCATGCGAATTTGTACCTTACATGATAGCGATAGTGACCGGTTTTCGTCGCAAATCGGTAAGTTGTGTCTTGAGTATATTTTTCACGAATTTTCCGCGCTTGATACGCAACAAATGTACATTTATCGCGACGTTTATGAGGTGCGCGACAGTGATTTATTAGGCCCGCGACACCTCCGGCGGCGGGCGCTCGGCAGCGCTGCGGCCGCACGAGCGAGCGGCGAGATTTAAGCAGCTCAATACGCTCTCACTCGAGAGGGCGCCGAAACGAGGAAATTGATATAAGAGGATACAGTGTTATAAATTGGTTAAGTGTCAGGATCGTTGCCCGGGAAAAAATCTTAGCGGCTTTTAGTTGTTATAATGGACATGGATATTATTATTATTACCTTATGATAAATGCAATAGCATGGTACAGAGAATTAAGTTACAGAAAATTTGTGAGAACTGGTTATACCTCATTACGTCATTATAATTTCTCGGTCATTGATAGTTATGTACTGCTTTTAAAGTCCCACTGGACACTACAACTGCGGAAGGTCTGAGTCATACTCATCCGAGCTGCTCCAGTGTGGCTGGGTGGATTGTTCGGGTATGGATTGGCTGTCGATATTATTTTATATTTTGCCTTTAAATTTCGTATGAGTTTTAAGCATTGCAAATAATTATGTATGAATATTACGCGTTGCAAATTATTATTAAAGACGATTTTATACAACAAAAAGGTAGCTAAAACTCAAGGGGTACCGTTATAAAATGCAATGCTATTACCATAGTTGAGGTATCCAGGGAGTTTATGGTCATGGGCCTCTCAACGCTAGGTGGGTTACACATAAACTGGTTTGTAGTCGTTTCCATAATAAATTAATATATTAATTTTTCAATAAAAATATAGTAAAAAGTTAACATTAGACTAACATTAGGTTAATTGATAAAAAATATTGAAGCACAGAAAGAGCCGCTCACACAAAAGCTGGGCAACCAGAACGAATGTCCGCCAGGCAACTTTTCCATCCGATCTATTGAAATAACCGATTCTGTCTTAAATAGACCGCGACCTTTAAGTGAGACTAGAACAAAGCCGGACAGCTCGGGCTCTCTAAGCGAAATTTTAACGAGGTCGTCTTTCTATGCGGACATTGGATTCCACCGGTTCGAGAACTTTCGAATTGGTTCGAATAATTCTTAAGTCAGTTAAGTGTTACACAGAACCTGAAACTTTAATGCTTTTAGAACTTCCCTTTCACAGAAACGAAAATACATACATATATGTATGTTTACTACTATAGCGATCATCTAGCATGCAGTGCCTATCTGTTTTGGAACTTCTATGAGATGGAGTAATAATAAAAATAGCCTAGAACATATGAATAGAGTCCGATTTGGGGTAAAACGATAACTAATGGGTTACACACTCGATGTGGAGTATTTCTGTTGCCAGCCGAGGAATAGAACCTTTCGCGCATCGTCCAAACGCTTGTCTTGGATGATAATCGAATTTACAATTTCCAGCGCAGCAATCAAGACCGCCAGCTGCTGGGCAAATGTGCCAAATAGTGTTGTGTGTTAACGTGGTATTATTTCCTTTGGGTATAATTTGGAATTCCTATAAATTGCCTAATTTATGTATCAACCTGTGTGCGCTATTAAGATCGTTTTAGTAATTCATTCAAACACTTGGCTAGAGTGGTAGACTATGGCCTCACACTATTCATTGTAAGAGGCGACCCGTTTTCAATAGTGAAACGATCAGTGTTTATAATGTTGTTGATAAATAATTCTGCTCTATACGTACACCGGCTACTCGGCAGTGCTCTCATTCCCCCGTTCGTTTCCCGGTGGCCAGTCAAGTCACTAATGGCACCATAATTTACCCGACGGTTACAGCAGGGGTTTGACCAGTCACCTCGGAGCTGGATTTATCGGTACGTTATATTTATTATGCATTGTCTTCTTTATTTGCCTCGTAGCTTTCGTTAAATAATTGTAATTATCCTTCCTCGGAGGATATGCGAGACTCTATTCTTCGTCGGAGGACATGAGATACTAAAACTTTTCTTTGGATAATATCCGGGGATTATTTTCATTGGATTTTTTTTAAAGCTTTTATTATTCATTTAAGGGATTCATTGTCATCAACAGTCAGTCTCAGCCCACTGCTGCAGGACTTCCTAAAGTGAATTTTCCGCTAATCTCTAAGCTGGGCATGCGGCTTGGAGATCTCAGAGCATAATGTTGGAAACGTCACAAGGGATTGTTAAAAGCAATAAAACTAACGCACTCGCCTTTATAACACTAATGCCTAGAGCATCATGCTACAATACTGTAGACGTGCATATATGCGAGTACAAAGTGTGATGTGTTAAGATATGAGTCACAGTCGTAATCCGTACAGGCCTGAGGAATGCTTTATCTTTATAGACTTTTGACGTAACATCGCGCCTGTAATCCCCGAAGGGGTAGCCAGAGTAATGTAGTACACTCCCACATTTTACCAGTTACGTTTTAGTCCCATAGAATAGGTGGTGAGCCTATTTCCATACACCGGGCACAATTCCAGACTCCGAGTCACTACTTAAAATTCTAACTTAAAAAAATCCAATAGTATCCGACCCGGGATTTGAACCCATGACCTCTCGATCGACTAGACCAACAAGGCATTAGACTTTTGTTTTATTCTTATTACTGTACCATTATATCAACACGCCAGGTCCCTTACGGGAGAGGCAGATAGCACCGTGTACCAAATATTTTCATCCTTACCTTACTCTCGCATCGTATGTCAGTTTTGTCATACTTATACAAATCTGCCATTCCGTTGACATGTCCGCATCAACGGAGAATGTTTTCACTCAATTTTATTTTATAATACTTGATACTAAACGAAAAAAGTACTTATATATAACAAGTCCATTATACCCTTATTATATAATTATTATTTTACTTATATAGTACATAACTATCCCAGCGGGAACTGCAACATTATATTAAATACGAGTAGCAGTAAAATAAAAAGTTAGCGCAAGGAAGCCAATAACATTTAAAATCCTTTTCAACCACGAAGTCCGAGCTCAGCTCAAAACTCGGTGCAAGGCTTATAAACTTTTCAGTAACTTTGCAGCGACTTTTGCTAACATTTATGTAACAGGCACTTTTGAGCTGCGGATACCAGTATTGCATTAGAATTTGAACTCTAACTCTTTATAGTCTCAATAATTGTTAGGTACTGTTTACTCTTTATGGTGTCTTTTCAACCGAGGTTAATGCTTCTGCTGATACTTCTATAAATAATGAAAAGTTTCTTCCAATGTAAAGAAATAAATGTAATATCACGCCTGTAATCCCCGAAGGGGTAAACTCAGGCACTCCTGTGTACTACACTTGGGGAGTGTACTCTACTTAGTACACTCCCACGTTACACCTGTTACGTTTATGTCCCATGAAAAAAAAAATCATATACCAAACCATAACATTCTTTGGAACTATAAAACTGACCCGTTGTTTTCGTACACACGGGATACTCCACCTATTGTTGTAAATAAACTACAGTTTGCCACCACTGAAAAACTTTTGTTGTACGTGAACATTCGTGACAGATCCCGAGCTGGCGGAGGGTCGCCGGCTGCGGGGCTCCGGGCTGTGGAAATAAATAACACGGCTCGTTGACTCGACGCGAACTTAAAGTCGACGACTCCAACGCATCCACTTCACCTGCGGTGTGACGCAAGGGATAAGCAGTGAGGAAAATGTTACTTCACCGTCAGTTAGCGATAACGGCTCCGCTAATGTTTACGTCGACAAGTTTGAATATAAAGTTGTCCCTTTGAGATTACTCGAGCGAAGACAACTGCGTCAAAGCCTATTGTCGTCACGTAATAGCTGTCACGTTATGTAAAATACAGCAATTTGTCATTGCAATTCATGTATAACCTAGGTGGAGAAATTCGCGGTGTACACTGGCGCTAACGTCAGGAAGCCATCGTATGTACTTGCTGCTTCTGAGTAAGCGTTTAAATTAAACTTTATTATTTAATCGATATAATAATAAAATAATATAATCACATATATAATATAATCTGCCGAAGAACTAACATCCGGTGGAGTAGGCGAGTCCTGGAGTGGAGATCGCGGCTCGACAAACCTAGTGTAGGACGCCCTCCGGCACGGTGGGATGACGATATGCGAAAAGCTGCAGGCAGATGCTGGATGCGACAAGCCGAGGAAAGGGTGCGATGGAACTCATTGGGGGAGGCCTATGTCCAGTAGTGGACTGAGATAGGCTGACGACGATGATGATGATGATAATGATGACGATGATGATGATGACGATGATGATTTAATTGATATATTTGTCTTAACAAGAGTCGACAAATAGCCTTATAATGACTTCTATTACAACTAGAAAGTGTTTATTTTCTGCTTTGCTTTACTGTAAACAAATTCATGTCTTTGTAAAATAAGTACAATATCTGTACTGCACTTTAATAATCAAATCATGGGTATATTACTACAATTCATACATTTTATAATAATGAAACTAATGGTTGCTTCAATTGGATTACTTTTATGATTCGAAACAGGAAAAATACAACTTGCAATTGACCCATGCTCCTATGGGACTTATTTTATTAGAATCAATGTTATTATCACTGTCATAAGTCCTCTTATTGTTCTTCTAGTGGAGACCATCAACCCTTTCATTGTTCCACGGGTCTCCTCACAGTCTGCGAAGGGTGGTGGTTATTGTGTGCCGCGTCCAACTAGTGTAAGTAATTATATTCATCAATGTCACTCACTACTGATATGAAATGGCGAGAAACTCATCACTTGCGCCACAATCTCATACGTTCCCAACTCGCACCGTTTATCTTCACCGGGCCGCAGTATGTTCGCCAGCACGTGGCCTCGCGCCTAACGTTACACGCAACAACCCTAACAATTAAAATAACAGTAAAACCCTAAGCAAAACTATTGATGCTGTTTTTGGTACGTTTGAACAAATTTACAATTTAATGTATTCTCGTCCACGAACTATTCGGGTTCGTAGTTTATTTGGTTGAACACTTCTCGCTCTGGCGCAGATTACGATTTGTTGTCCACTCACTTGGATTATGTTCTGTTTGAAAGTTCAACTCTCAGGTATTTCTTTTTATGTACACTTTGTAATTCACTTTTCGGTTGCATTTGCGTGATTCGCTAATATTAAAGATAAAATTGACCTTGTATGGCAACAAAAAAAATTAAAAATCTATCACAATGATACGAGATCTCGAACGAATCGATAAATTTCGTTAGGCCTAGTGGCGTTCGACGCAGTTTTTTGTGTTTAAGAGCTGATTCGTTTTTGAAATAGCCAGTCCCAACCATTGAAAAGTTATTTTAATCATATATTTATTGGAAAAAAATATTTTTGCGATTTCTTCAAATCTACCGAGCCAGATTGGTTCCCTCTATAAGTATAACTGAAAGCCCTACAGAATGCCACTAACGGTGTTCCGTTCGGTCAGTACGTTGAGATAATCTGAAAGGTTTACATATACATACACAAACATACATATAGGCATACGTACATCATTGTAACAATAGTCAAAATAGCTTCCTAGGACCTCAAAACACGGAGATCTCAATTTTCAAAATTCCGGGTATCAGCAATAACTTTATAATTTTTGAAAATTTTGGATTTGCATAAGACGATGTAAAAAAGTAGTCTTATTCAATATAAGTGACAACAGTATATACAATTATCGTCATCTACGCACTTCTTCATTACTTCTACATCGGTATTAAGCGCAAACTGGTGCAGATCGGGAGAAAGCAGCTGACGGACAAAACTTACAGCACTTTTTGAAACTAATACACCGAACACACGCGACTGCGTGTCGCACGTGTCAATATCGGCGCATGTACTGGAAACCCTTTGCAACTTACTTCTATAACGAGTATTATCTTTCCATTCTATCGTACCGCTTAAGCAGTCGTTGATTTCTTGACAAGCCTTTCTGATTAGGAAAAGATTGGGATAGTCTTATATCTTTGAATATGCACGGATATCATTTTGTCCTGAATTTGTTATACTCTGCAAACAACAACTTACCGCTCAGGCAACAGATCTCTTGGCGTACACATTATTATTGCCGTATTCGTATTTACCGATTAGAGTAATAGTCACCAGATGAACTATCCATAGTTCTCCGCTAATCCGTGCTAGAGCAGTGTGATGGAGTATGCCCAGGTCTATTTTTAATGAACTAAGGAAAAACCTGTATTAAGTAAAGGAGCGTAAGAAGCATTGCAGTCAAAATATTCTTAGATATTATGATTGAGTTACTGAAGCAGAGTCCATTTGTATGAAATATTTATTTGCAGTATATTAAGGTCCAGAACAAGATAATAAAGCCTACAATACAGGCATCGCGGCTAACATAATAACCTCCCCGGGCTATTGCGCTCGCAACAACCTCCATCGAGCGTTACGTCCCACGGAGCACTAAATACCTATTAACCCTCGCTCTGTTAGGTCATCGGCGGAAATATGGTCAGATAAAAACCGTTAAATGGAATCGAGCAAAATATGTTTTTAGGTTAATTGATGTAGATAATAAACATGAAGCTCGATCAAAGTCGTTCGGAGTATTAATTAAGGTTAAATCGTAAAAGGGCATTAAGCTTTTTCAGCGAGCGTGTGTATTTCAAGCTTCTTTGAGTGTTACGAGAGGTCTGCACGATGTATACATATATCACGCATATTTAGCTGTTTATTTGTTTGTAAACTGGAGGGCTGATTTATTGCTAATTCAATGAAATAACTAGGTATATTTTAAAAATCAGCAAAGGAAATATTCACACGTGATACGTATGATTAAGATATTTTTATATGATCACCGCGCCAGGTTCCTTACGGGGTAGGTGGAGGGCATCGAATGCCAAATACCTCTGTCCTTATAGACCTGAGGTGCGTCTTCTACATTCATCACCCACTTCATATATGTGTGCAACTTTCCAAAACTCCTCATTTCCCCTGTCTTCAATATCTGATCTAGGTCATTAACATAAGTGAGTCCTTGTCTCCATCGGTGGTGCATTCATCAATATGCGCATTTATGTTTGTTTCGTCATTGTATAATCTGCCGTACATTGTTCATGTCAAATAAAGGTAATTAATTTTTAATGAAACCCATTGTTTTCCGTTGCCGCTATACCACTCCGTCACCGTCGTGCTCTAAGATCTCATCGAGGCGTGACGTGCTAATGGATGACACAACTAGCTGGACTGTCGTAACATAGATAAATGAACATTAAGAAATCGTTGATTACGGGATTTTTGGAATTCCAATGTTACACGCAACACACTCACGCACGCACAGATCCACTATACACACACACACAAACACACAGATGCACATATTTATAATATGTATATGTGGTAATAAGTGAAGAAAGCGCAAGCACTCTTTCGACTCGAGTTTTTTTCGATATCTCTTTTTTACGTAATTGTGATCTGTGACCATTTTCGCAGTCCGCTCTAATACTTTCATTTGCACTTAGTAGTCACGCTAACAAATATTTGAGCCTCACCTTTGACCCGCGGCGTAACATGACGCCGCTCCTTGCGTCGTTTATCCGATTGACATTGCACTCTCACTGAGCTCATGCCGTAACTTTGTGACTTTAATGTTTGAAGTACTTACCCAAGTAGTATAAATCAATCTTTCATCATCATCGTTATCACTATCATCAGCCTCTCTCACTTCATGGCTAAACATTGACCTCATTGTGGGTTGATTTTTTACGAATCAATCTGCATAAGCCTGGTATTTTTGGATAATTGCACCATCGTTTATTTTCTTTATTGTTGTTTATTATCATTATCATTGATAAGATGTTTATATTTAAACTTTTAATTTTTAGCTGAGTAACAATAGCTTGGTAGATATACATATATAAACATAAAGTATTTACATATATATTGTGCGAAATAACTGCTATGCATCATATAGTTCTTGCACTTTTATAACAATTTGTTATGAACTATTGCTAAATATACCCTATAATCGAATTTACCCTAAACATCATCAAAAATTTGTTACAAAAAGCTTACAGTGACGAAACACAAACCCCAATCTCGGCCGAAGAGTTTGCGAATGAAATGTGGCGCTCATAACTGTCTCGCGGTACATAAATACTGCTATCACCATCGACGAGTGTTTTATTGCCGGGCTAGCTGCCGCTCGCTGGTTCACAGCAGTATTCAGCTCTGTAATGATTTCCGACAATTGTTATCATCGCGCCCAGGTCCTTTACGGGGTAAACAGAGAACATGACAACGTATTAAATTGCCGTTCTTACTTCATACCTTTATTTGTTTTAGAATAATTAATCACCATTTGATTTCTCCTCAATGTCATTTGCTTTTGCGTGTCTGGTCATATATATTTACAATACTAAATAATACTGCGAAATAGTAAAAGATATTTCATCAATAATAAAAATAGTTTTCAAATCGACGCACAAAATTAGTGCTCGAGAAATTCACATAATGACGTAATACATAATAGTACTTGTGATATGGGTACAAGACCATTCACTCTCATTTAAAGTTAACCGCTCTCAATTACGAGTGTAGGACCAAAACAATAAATAATTTTCAGAACAGAGAAAGTAACTGTAGCTCATCTAGTATTCCGAGCACAATGTTCACGGGCAATCTCCCGAGCGGGAGAACACGATTGCGAGAGATACTGAGGGGAAAGATCGTGAAGGCGCGAAAATCTGGTACAAAACTCTTCTAATCATTGTAAGTTTGTAGTATGGACAGTAAGTACTTCTCCATCTCTTGCGTTACACTCTTGGCAAAGTGGTCGTGATCGTGTTTCCAGGATCAGTGGCTCGCTTTACAATTCTTGGCCATGCGTTGCGTATTATTACCTTTCTTGAGCAATCACGCAGAGGTCCGCCCAGGGTCGAAAACCTGATATGCACAGATAACCTTAATAGTAAAAAAAACATTTATAAATGATTTAACTTTAAAGACATTTCTAAATAATAATAATACCTAAAATGCATGCCAAGAAAAAACGTTATAATGTTAATATATACATCCTGTAGTAATCCAGATACCGATATTGCTAAGTGGTGTATTGTCTGCCGAGCTCAGCTCAGCGATATGCATCGCTTATCTTCTGTCAATTTGACAAAAATCAATACTGGAAAAATGCATGTAGATACAATAATGTTCAATTAAAAGCGACTTGCCTGTTTTAGTTTTCATTTCAATAGTTGTAAATACTTATTTTAAATATTTATAACAATAGTTCTTAATAACCAGTATTTATAGCAAAGGTTATTATTATCTTTTTGCATGTTATCCTAATTAATACAATGGAATGAAATAGTTGTAAAATATTTCTATGACTCTGGCGTCAAGTCGTGCGGTTAAACTCTTCTAAAAACTGCTCTCGATCAATCAAAAAAAGTTCGATACTTTTTCGCTATTTTCTGCATCAGCAAATGCTAATTAGGACATGATTAAAGTTTAGCGTTGAGTTTTATTATGCCACATTGCTGCTCTTTAATGGAAATTTTAGTTGCCACTAAATGTAAAGTTAATGCGATGGATATTTAAAATTAATGTGTCACAAATAAGCCCGGGAATTTTCTAATTATTCTTTCACTTTATTTACGAGTGTTCATTTTTCCGCCGCTCGGAATAAGAACGAGTCATATTTCATTGAAGTTGTTTATAGTCGCAGCACAACACCTCGCGTTGTTTTTTCTGTTGACAATCAAATTGATGGAAGGTAGCTAGCTACTTATTATCCGTTATGTAAGGAAGCGTAAGCAGACTCTAGAAAGGTTTATGGGGCAATCTTGATAAGTATTTCTTTATATGTGCCAATGCTATACATTGAATGAATGCTAACTTAAGTGATGGCAGTTATTGCACCACGCGAATAGAAATTAAAGATAATTGTGTATACATACATGTACATATGTCTATTGTTTGTATTCTGTATTGTGTTTCGTCTTTAATATACAATATGTCTATTGCATTATATTATTCGTCTACTTTTAATTGACACAGTATTGAGTTTTATATAAATACCACATTCGGTTGGAAGGTCTAACTTTACTTTTTACGATATAACAACCAACAATTTCATTCCTGAATTTAAAATGAATTGTATGTTTTACAATGAATAACTAATACATTAGCAACTAAAGCCCAATAATATTTGAACTAGTAGGTAGGTCATATTTAATCAATTATTGGGTTGTTCCCACCGGGGCCGCGTAGGGGGTGCCTGTTCGTATTTACTTGCATTGTGTCAATTGGTGAATGAATCAGTTCCGACGAATATTGTGTTTATTATATTGTGGAATTATCAATGAGAGTTGTTATTGTATTTTCCCGGCTTGTATTGTTTGTATAAATGTATTAGTATTATGAATATGAACTCGTTTATTAAATACATAATAACTAGTTCCCCGTTCATCTATATTACTTTTTCTTCCGGTGTACATTGTTTGGTAAAAGCTTAGCACTTTGTTCCGAACATGTCCCTGTTCAAAATTGCCTCACACTTTATAATATTGTTATAAATATTAGAGAACGTAGCGTTAAAATTACGTTGATACAGTTGGTTCAATGAGTACATTGTTGGTGCCGCGAACATAAATTTATTTCTTAGAATTCTTGGGCTAATGAACAGAGTCATCGCTTAAGTAAAGCTACGGCTATTAAGATGTGAATTAAGGTCTGATTGATCGGTTACCAATCAGATCAATCCGCGTAGACCGACGATCGCTTGGCTGTCCGATTCGAACAGTCAATACGCGATAAATCAAATCAATCGATGCTCCTGGTTGACGCGCGGTTCGGACGTTCGTGGCGGCTATCAAACCATGTAATCAGACGGGTATCCGCGTGTATTGGTCCATTACGTCGTGAAGGTATTTGGTCAGTGCCCGTATGCACACGAACGCATTGTTGATTCGCAAATCAATCGTTTCAGTAAACATACCTACAGTATATTGTTTCATTGAACTACATTTGGTTATTGCGATATAATCTAATAATTTCTGATTTCTCTGTTAGTTACTCTTAGCCTAGCTTAGCTTGATTATTAGGATATTTTCTGTATAACATGCGATATACTATTAAATTTAGTCTCATTCGTTATTAAACGAATTATCTACGTAAAGTGCATGAATGATGACTCTGATGATGTATGACGATCATTACGCGCACGTATTAGAATGTGATAAATAATGCATATTGAGTTTGAATATTCACAAGACTCGACCTTCTGTTAGGATTTCAGATTAAAATTCTAGTGATGTTATGTGTTTTGCGCACGCACCTAGTTATATGAACCAAATTGTTTACTCTGTTGTATTAAGAACTATAATACAATTGCTTCCTTCATGAGCAATGACCACGCGTACAACAAATCTTTATAGTTATGGGGGCGATGGTAGTTCGTGTCAGCTTCACGTAGTATGTATTGTAGTTTGTGTACATCATCTCGATTAAACGCAGATGCCCGCAGAGCGCGTATTACTCGCTTATCGCATAAGTTTTAAATGTCAAGTCCATACGTCATTTCGTTTAGTGGATTACCTTCCAACGAGTGCGGGTAGGCCGCTCTAATAGAATTTCTAGTTCAGTGAAGCCAGACATTGGCTGCGTTTGTACGGAATCAATTTGGGACCTCGATTTGGGTTCGCGGCTTCTAGACATAGTTCATCCCTTATAGATTCGTTCAATTAAACTTACGAACTATTTTTTTACCTTTTATTTGCGGATGTCAATCCAAGCGAGTTTAGTAACACGATTGTGGGAAATGTCTGCTCAGCGCTGAAGGATTCTCGGCGGCTTAAATTTATTAGTTTTCCCATTTCGGTACCGTTCTTCACTATAAAAATTGTATTTTTATATGACGTGCATTTATGGCGACTTTAATTAAGGTAGAATGGGAAAAAGTCTTTTACGAAGACAGCTATACGCAATGTTTACATCAACCCTCATTATCGCGCCAGCAGCCAGGCGCCAGAAGAATTGAGGCCAAGTAGACATTTCATTTATACTTAATCCTGTGTCAAATAGCAGATACGATATGTTTGTAGTTTTAATATAACATAATCTATAATAAATCGACTACTATAATAATAACTAATACTACAAAACAATTATGTCACTGTAATTAGTCAAGACTTAGCTATAGTCATTAAATAATAGGTATGTCCTTTTCACTTTATTCATAAAACTTTCGTAACCGCCTAAAGAACTCGGATAATTAACTTTATTATCGCGATTGACAGATGGCTGAGGAATATTTCTATTCAATATAAATCCGAAACATCTTTTCTTAGATTACTTACGTTAATCAAGCTAAAGAGATATTTTTATTACAAAATTTTCTTTCTGTGAATATATGGTTGCTAAGCGTCTCCGAAACCGAGTTTCGTGTAGAAAAAGAGTAATGAATGTAGAAAAAGTACGTCAAATCGATGAGGATATATATATGACTTTTCTTGCACTCAATGCTCTCTGCGTACTGTACTAGACTGTTGATGCGACTATTACGGAAAAAG
>DWFT01000137.1:0-14318 GCA_018246795.1 Microceris patrobas patrobas
TTCAAATAGTTGTGCTCACCTCGTTACAAAAAATGTGCATTGTAAAATTAAACATGACTTGTAATTTCAAATATCCTGTTTAATGTCATGTTTATTTAAGATCGTTAAAAATGTATCCTAAAAAATAATCTATATTAACAAGAATACCTTCACGACTTAATACCTGTTAAGAGAATGCTTAATACATTAATATTAACTCAAATTATTTAATATATTAATATCAACTTAAATATGTATTATACATATGGTAAAACTGTAATAATAAAAAGGATTGTGGCATAAATAAGCCATCCGCCACTCACGCATGTTTAACTATATCACCGGTATGGCGCGGGCCCACTCGTCTGTCCGTAACAATGCAAAACAAAGGCGTGAAGGCACAGCTCTGTTGTTGCAATGAAGAAGACATTTCGCTGGTAACTACCTGCGAGCGCTTGTTTGTGGGCGTCCTTAACGATTCATTGGGTGTGGTGCAAGTGATGATACAAAACGGGTAGTAACTGGCTAAGATAAAAGAAAATATATTATAATAAATAACAACGTAAATCACACCAAAACATTGAAGATATATATACTAAAGTACGAAAGAAATATGTTACAAAAAATAGAATTTAACAAGAGATATCATAAAAAGGAACAAAAGAACAAACAATGATGAAGTGTTAATAAAAAAAAACATAAATCATCAATCCAATCGTGTGGATGTGTGTGTACTTTCAATTGTTTGAACGAATCACAAAATTACCAGAAACATTATAACGAAAATTAAAAGAAGACGCAAACACGAAGTGTTAATAAAAAATATAATATTAAATAAACACGATCATTATTTATGTGTACTTTAGATTGTTTGAACAAATATTGAACCAATATTGAAATGATAAATATTTCTAAATACAAATATAATTCACTATGTCGTCGCTTCTCACTCGAGCCAGGTGCCTTCATACCGAGTAATACTTGTACGATTGAGTCGTCCGATCTAGATCGTTTCTTTGAGATCAGATTAGCTCCATATACAGCTCGGCTCTGCAACCAATGGGCTTTAGATGTGGCAGATAAAAGTTATATCTCCTTATATTATTAGTACCTATCGTTTCGATGCAATTTATCCAAGACTCATTTTACAATTCGTCATTTTTACGACACATTTATTGTACAATGTTCAATTTGCTCTTCGATTCTTAATCGACAATGTAAATTCATCATGTTTATAGAGTGTGCATGACATTCAATAACAACGAAAAAGAAAAATAGAAAAAACTATGAATGCAATAATGTATGACCTTAGTAAATTTGTTAATCATACCTTTTTATATTTCTTTTAAATTAGGTGTACAGACTTTAAGATAGGATTGTTAGAACTCGCAAAGAAGAATTTTTAATGTTTAGTTTATACTTAAACGATAATAGAAATTTGAACTACAAGTAGGTAAGTAAGCATGAACGATAGCATCCCAAACATATTGACCATCGATGCGTTGAAAACAAGATGCAATGAAATGAGACATATCAAGGGTACTAATCATGTCTAAAATTAAAAAAAAACGAAAAGTAACACTTCATCTCATGTTATAACGAAACGTAAGGAAATTTGTTTAATAATAGAAGAAATGTATTTATTAATAGAGAAAAACCAAGATTAAAGTTTATAATAATGGATCAAAAGGAATCAGTGAACGAGCCAGATGAAAGAAAAAATTAAAAATCCATGTGATTTAAATGTAGCGCATTATGTTCACAGATTCCATTTTGGTTACAATATGTTACACCACATTTAAAGGTAGCGTTACAAATAGCCATTACAGACAACGAATTGAACAGGTCTAAAGCCATCCAGAACAAATAATCTAGCTTCTATAGTATTTGACCACTCCATAAAAACGTCAGATGACAAACCAGCTATTTTATTTAAACATAATTTTCCCTTAGCATTCAACGTATCAAAGTATTTTATGCGTCACCTGTCGAATGCATTACCGTTTAAATATATTTATTTATATCAGTTTTGCTTACGGTGTCTTCTATAGAAAATGTGTTATTAAATATATGTATTGCTCTATTTCGCTTCCGGGCTTTGTCTTATAACATATAATTAGAGGTTTAAAAGTTTAAGAAAATTGACATTTTCATATCAAAGATAAATTACTGTTTAGTGAATCTGAAATTAAATCGATATATGCAGCCCATAGTCGCGTGTGTTTAAATGAAAACAAGAATATCATTTTACGTGAGGTCAATCTCCATTAATTTAGCCCGTGCATGTTTAATAAGTTATATAATATTTTTACCTACGTCATGACCAATAATTATAATTCAATTTCGAACTTCTAAAACACGTAAAAGTAACCTAATGGTAAAAAATTCTCTGAAAAGTACCTAGACATATATTTAATTTCTACAGAAACGTGGACGAAACTATTCATTGAAATTTTAATTCACTTATGCTACAGAAATATACAATTGTACACGTAAGTTAGAAACATGATCTGTGTGGAAGAGAGTTTTATAGCCGAGTATTTTATTAAAAATAAGTTGTTTTCTACGAGGCATGTCAATGCAACTAGTTTTTTGACACAACGGTACATACAGTTATAAAGACGGCTATCGTCTTCCCTACACTTTTATTTTTGATAGGAATACAGATGTGCAGCGAGAGTGGAACTGATCTTAAAAGATCCAAATTTTGACCAAAATGTACCAGTTGTTGTATAAGATAATGATAATGGTATACTCAAACATAAAGAAATAAATGAAACTAAATTCAAAACGAACACATAGAAAGATACAAAGAGTAATAACTCGAGAGATATAAAACTTAACATACAACTTTGTGAAGTCAGAAGAGCGTTGCATAATTGAAATCTAGACAAGAGTTTAAAACTAAGCCAGTAGATTTTCTACGCTATTTCCAAACACATACATTTAAATTAAATTCCAAAAGTCAATCAATTGCGCACTGAACATGACGCGGCACAATTGATGAACATATCGATCGTGATTTAGCTCTTACACCACGAAATGCAAACTTGAGTGTGATTGTATACCCTCGCGTTGTTTTGAAATGACTTATGTAAGAACTTAGGGACGGCCCCATACATGAGACAATACCAATGAGTTATGTACGATCAATCCATTACTTGAAGAACAATAGATTGTGCGTGCGCCGAACATGATTTAATTATTTCTATTGCGTCACTCTCAGGGATTAATGTAGAGTGAATTTAAAGTGGTATTTGTTTTTGTGCAATGGGGGATTGGGTGATATGATTATTTCAATCAATAGCAGCTATAGCTGGGAGGTTTTAAATAAGATGAACAATTTAAATTTTTACACTAGAAATTATAATTTTACCTCAAAGATACTGTTGGTAGGTTATGGATGAAACTTTGATGTAACTACGTGTCGACTCTCTTTATAATTCTCAATCATTGACAAGACTACCATTATTAAGAATCCATTATATACTCATTATTTAATAACAGGGTGACATTTCATAGAAGGTATTGATCTAACTTAGTTGTCATTAAATCTTTACCATTATGAATTTGCTCTTAGTTTGTAAAGAGGTATGGTATGTTGAAACTAACAAAGTATGGAACGATTAAATCAGTCCGTAGTATAGTTAAGAGTTAGATAAACAACCACGAATTGCGAAATCCATAAAAAAACCTGTATATCGATTTTAAGCTAGTTTAATACAAAATATATCCAATTTAATTTTTGGCTTCTTAACCAAATACAATGAAAAATTATATTACTTATTGCTATTTTATATTTGAACAACAGATCAATTTACGATTTTGAATATCACACGTACCTACTATACTATCACATTGGACTCTAAAGTTAGCGCTCAGCGCACTTCCTACAACCAGTACATGGCATTACAAGGCAATAATTTACTGCAACGCAATTGATATTCGAGCCGATATTGCTGATTAGACACCTGTCCCGCAAACAAGGCATATAAATGAGCGTACGCCGCTGCAAAGTCGATCACATTCGCCGAAGAAATACACTGAAACAATGTTCCCAGGGCTGACTTGCGATTTTTGATCGCACGTTTATACTCAGTATTGAGAGAAAAGTCGCAATGATCTTTACAGAATTCCATAAGTACTTTAATATTTAATGGATCATTAAACCCGTAAGTAGCCTACAAGATCTTTTTGAATCGGTACTGCATGTTTTACTTTAGTATTCATTTCGATTTATCGTAGGTAATAGTTATAATACCGTAGGAGAAATTTAAATTTGGCTGTCAAAATGTCGATGCTACTCGTACCTAGCCAGATCCACATTATAAAATAGCTAAAATTTCTAGTTATCTGTCTGAGATTTGGCGTTTGCAACAGTTAAAAATGTACACTTTAAATAAGATTAACATTGGCATGTATCAACAAAAATTATAATTTTAATTTAACAGACATGAATTCGTTTTATAAAGAAATGTCAATGCCAATCCAATCTATCAGTCTTTACAAGTCTACCACTGGCTATAAACCTTTCGTAATCGGCTCTACTTCTTCTGGTTCCGGGTCTTCTAAATCCAACTGTATCCAGCTCTATTTATAAGTTTTTTAGATCACCTGATAGGAGGGCATACTGGACTTCGTTTACAAAAAAAATATTTGATAATATAGTCGCACAAAAAACGCAAAACTGACTGTTCGGTTCAGCTATTTTGTTTACGAGTTACAGTAGGCGCGTTAATGAGACAAGCGCGGTGACATACGCGCCTTCTATTTGTTATAGAACAAAGAAGGAATAGACGCTAAACAACGTACAAGCTTTACAGGCATTTAGTTACCAACCAATGCTTTACACATTTAACTGTAAAAGCGATAAGAGGATTTGCTAACATTTACTTTACGACGGAAATGCCGTTGGGTTTATTGCCACGACATTTTTTTGATAACACTTGATTTTGTGCAATAAAATGCTTTTAAGTTTCGTTTTTCGCAACATCCTTTGGAACAGTTTTGTAAGTTTAAGTTGTAATAAATTCATCGAATTGTACAAAATATAAAGAATAAACTAGTAAACAAAATGTCAACCAGTCATCAACATTATTACCTACTTATTTCTATTCCTTCAGGTACACTATATTATAAGAATTAATTTTTAATACAACATTTTCGACGGTTAAGGATTTTAATTGTTGATCGAAGTTGATCGAAGTTGATCGAAGTTGATCGAAGTTGATCGAATGAATCGATGAATGCTCGAGTTTAAAAATGAAACGATGAAAGGGTGATGATGATAATTGTATTGAGCAGAAATAAGGCATACCGGTAAAATACTACAACAAGATGATTATAATTCATGTGACACGTTAAATACAATACAAGTATAAGAGAAATCACAGACTTTTTGATAGTTTAAATTTTATTTGGGAACTCCACGAGGGTCTTTGTTAGGCTCCCTACTCTTCGTATTAAACGTTCTATCATATCTCGTTTTGTCATTCTGCTAAATATTAGCCTGGATCGTTGCCATATCATTATGACGTTTAACAACATAGAAATATGAATTGAGTCTGCACAGATTAAATTAGCATAAAATTCCGCGAACTTATGTTATTTACTGCACTTTCCCGTAAATACTTATAGGTGAAAGCCTATTAGTTTAGATTGTACTCATTCACATTCACAGGAGATTTTTTGGTATGATTCCTGGTATGCACCTTTTACTTTAAAAACTAGTTATATGCGCTTTATTGTCAAATATTTCTCGAAACTAAACTGAACTAAGTAAACTTGAGCGCATTAATTCCCAACAAATTTCTCTATAGCGTTTGAAATCTGTAAATCTATAATTAGACAGCTGGGTAGACCGCTTTAACCTTTTAATTCTAAGGAATAAACCCTGACCATCAGTAAAGCGAAAAGAAGGTTGATAATGATGATAATAATGATGATAATAATGATAATGATAATCATATCATTACCGATGCAATTTACTATCAACATGTGTGTATAATTTGAATAGATGTTCTAATAGCGGCACCTTCTGCTTCTGGTATCAATTTATGTTATTATACAATTGTACGGTTTACATTATACAATTTACTGGGTTTTCTAGCGATTCGAGCGGTGCTCTGGTCTTAGATTGTATTTATTGCGTATACGAAAGCGCTAACTGTCGATATTGTTCTAGAAACAGGTAAAGTAGTTGCTGTTATTATTATAACAATGCAATCTGCGCTGCGATCTAAATAACATTATATGGACTTGATTTTAGTTCGAATTTATTCTATTGTGAAATCGATTGATCTGTATGAATTTAATAAGCCACTTCAATACCTGTATGATGTGTAACATAACGATTATAATGAAATTTCAATTTTAACTGGAAATGTATTTCTAAAAGCTTTAATTTATTGAATTATTATTACTATGTTGTCACTATTTGTTTATGCTGCTGAATTCGGAAGGCCCAGGACCGGAAGGAGTGGCGCCGATTAGGGAAGGCCTATGTCCAGCAGTGGACATCTAGAGGCTGACGATGATGATGATGATGCAATTATTTGGATCAATAAACAATAAAACTGCAAGCAAAGTAATGTTTAATATGCCCTTTGTATTTTCAAAAACATGCATTTGCATTTTTAGTTTGTTTTAATATAATTATAGTTATTGACAATAGTTTTGTCATATTTTAAAATAGCCAAATAATACTAATAAGATACTAATATATCAAGGAACTAATATTTGTAAATACATAACAGAAATTTGGTTCTTTTTTTAAATTTTGCAAAAATGCAGCGATCTAATCTTTGACGTGATCACATCGCATGTGATCAGCTGATCATTTAAGTAACGCTGCCTGCAGACGGCTTTTAGCTAGATGAAAGCTGGTGGTAATGTTCATAAGACTTTCTATGAAGTAACACGTTAAGCGAACTGTCAATTTATTGCAGACATTTAAAATGCCGTCTCGTATTATCTGAACAGGAAAAGTTAAAAAACCAACAATTTACATGTCTACATATTCTTCAGCATAAATGTAACTTTTGTGCAAAATATATCGATAAAAAATCCTTATTGTGAAGCCTTTATTATTTCAGTCTTGTACAAGACTGTTCTCTTATTATAAATAGAAGGTTTAAGGCCATTGTCCACCACGTGGGTCGAGTGCAGCTTGGCAGATCCCACATAACTCAAGAGAGCAGTGTCTTGAACTTCTTAAAATGTTCGATATACGACATTACTACACTCCAATGTTTGTGGGCAACGTAGGGTACAATAATAGAAATATTATACTTAAATTTTTTTTTCAAGCTGTTATGCGTTTAGCATAACAATGTAATGTGTTATTGAGGAACATGAGAGAAGCAGTTACTTAAACTGTGCTTTGCAAATTACTGTTATTTAAATGTGTCAACGTAATTGTATAGAAACAATTAAATTATAATCGTCGACATCACAATAAGTGACATGTTTGCATATTGTTAATAACGAACTATGTAATCAGACAAATCCGAGTCGGTGTGGAAAAAGAATACATCCTCTGACCCTATCCCGGAACACCAGGCTACCAGAAACCCCTCAGAGTAGGCTTATGTCCAGCAGTGGACTTAAACAGGCTGATGACGATGATGATGAATTAGATCGGTTGGTAACATTAAATGGAGATAAGATGTACATAAAATTGAAAACAAAAAATACGTACGACATAAAAATAAAAAAAAACTTCTAATGTAGCCTTTGGTAAATGTTTCTTTTCAATTGGTTATTTATTTGGGCGACACATAAGAATAATAAATCCTATAAGATCCACAAATTCCTATAGAACTTGATGTACTAATATGCTCTCATCATTATATAATCTCATTACATTGGACGCTGATATAAATTACTATCTGTAACATATTAATTATAGGTAGTCTTTACGCAACAATGTTCAAATTGCACCATACATGGCATACCTATTACACGGGCCGTATAACATAACTGGTAATATATATTACATCCCTATGCCAATTTATTTTATTTATTTGTTCTAACACCTACTTTCTAAGTAAGTTTAACAAAAGGCGGACTTAACTACAAATACAAAATACAGGCGTGACATTGTTATATTATGCAACATATATAAGTATGTAGATATGTATATAACAGACTTCCATGACTTAGATCAGCCGAAACCGTCTCTCTAATAAGCTTCGTTTGTTCCAGTCGCTCTTCCAATTTTCGGAGTGCCTCTCCAGCAGTCGGTGGAGCGCTCGCGCTGCCATGACGACACCGGCCTGCCACTCGTCGTGCGCGACGCTATCGACTATTTGCAGGTTATTATTATTATTCAGTTACGCTAGATACTCTCTTACAGCGTGGGCACAGAGTACATAATTCTACATTTGTCACTCTTTTCATACGCGCACTATTTTTAGGTTACATATCATATTACATCATATCAATTGCAATGTAGCTAGTACTCCCAATCTTTTATGATAACAGCGTTATAAAAAAAATATTACTGCCTAATAATTAAACCGGGATACCTCTGTGAGAAAAACAGAGGATATTTAAAAGTCACTCCTTTAATCTCCATGAAATAGACAGACGAGTGTAGTATAGTTTGTCCCCTGGAGTGCTGATAAATTATGTATTTATATAAAGATACACGTGTATGGAATATTTTTTGATCGATCGTCGTATTACATAAACAATATCTAATACACCTCGGATAATACACCTTATTTCTTAATTTGTACTTTATTGACCCAAATGTTCAGACTGTGGAACGGCCTTCCTACAAGGTGATCGTATTGCATGATTGCATAGAATTTCCAAAAGAACCGTCTAATACCATTTTTTGCTATGAGATCAGATATTTGAAACTTTTGCGGAGTTTACACAAAACAATACCCGACTTAACACGACTTTCACAACAATGAAACAAACAATTTGTAACTTACAAAGTGAAGCTTAAATTACTTTGTAACAATCTCCGAATTGCGGTATATGTTGGTGTATAGCTTCATGCAGTATGCAGGCATGCGCATGGGCATGCAAACTAAAGAAAGTATTCACAAGCATACTTGTCTGATGACGCGCCTTTTTGCGTACTGATGCAGGGTTTGATTTTGTGATGGTATGTATGATGGTGTATAGTTTTCAGTTTCTGTATACCTTTATGTATACCATATATTGTATACCTTTATACCGGTATAACTTTGTAGAAGTGTAGGAGAAGGCAAGGGTAGGAGAAGGATAGGAGACTATGCATACCGCATGATGGTACACACTGTTATACAGTATACGTGGATTGTTGCGACGTATTTTAGTAGACGACGTAGATTAGTGACAATAAATTTCAACAAAGTATTAACTAATGTATATATTGAAATCTTTGAACATTTACACGAGTGTTACACTTAAATGAAAGTGATTGAGTTTATTTAATTTAACACATTGCATCGCTTAACACATTCCGGCTAACATTGTAATCGATGTTGACTTTAAAAAAAATCCATTATTAATTTTAAAAAAGCATTGAGGAACAGCTCCTGTTGTACTGACAATTTTTATTCAGAGGATTTTTTACGGTTAAATTTTAAGAATTTGAGCGATATAAACATTACATGTCCATATAAGTTTAATGTATAAACCTGCAACCTGCAACGTCAGTGACATTTATGGAATTTTGAATACTTTGGTTTAAAAAAATTATAATATTAATTACTTGTGAAATAGAAGTGTTATAAATTATACACAGTACCAATACTTTTCGTCAGGCGCATGGCGTCAAGTCCACGCAGATCTACCGCACGGAGGCCGACAAGATCAAGCTGCAGCAGCTGCGCAAGTTGTACACGGACCGCGCGCCCACCTTCCCCTACCACTGGGACGTGCCCGTCGCCTGCGCCATCCTCAAAAGTTTCATCAGGTTACATTTTTATAAAATAAATATTACTTACAATTTCCATAGTGTATAAACGTATAATAATTACATCATTTTTAGAGTAAAGTTCTTTAAATGCATTTATTACGCGAATGTATATCTCTGATTATGGTGTAGGGTAGTTTTTCCTCCAATACAAAATATTTCACAACGTTATTTGAGGTTATAGATGGCGCCACTACACAAAGACAGCATATGTGTACCCTACTATACAGTTTATTGTGATTATATTCTAAAGTTGCATATCGTTATGGAAATTATATAAAAAAGGAATACCAGGCCTGTAATCCCCGAAGAGGTAGGCAGAGGAGTGTAATAGGCCCCCACGTTTTACCGGTTATGTTTAAGTCCCACAACGGAATAGGTGGTGAGCCTAGTGCCGTACACCGCGCACACATCCAGACTTCGGGGCATTACTAGAAATTCTACATTAGAAAAATCCAATAGTACCCGACCTGGATTTTGAACCCAGGACCTCCCGATCGGTCAATTAAAATGATATATACATATGTAGGTAATGTGTTTGCAGCGAGCTGCCCGAGTCGATCCTGACGCAGGAGCTGCACGGGCCGCTGGAGCAGGCGGCGGCGCTGGCCGAGCCGCAGCGCGAGGGCGCGGCGCTGGCGCTGCTGGTGAAGCACGGCGTGCTGGGGCTGGCGCTGCCGGCCGCGCTGCCCGCCGCGCCGCTGTCGGCCGCCTACTTCCCGCTGCACGCGCCGCACGCGCCGCACGCCCCGCACGCGCCGCACGCGCCGCATGCGCAGGACTCGCCCGCCGTCTTTGCGCCGCTCTCGCAGGTCTCGCTCGGTGAGTCTCGTGCCCGCAGCGTCGGCTCTACGTATCCTTACCTCTACCATTGTTCGATTCCGACTTATGTTAACAGTTAATCATTATTATTATTACTGAAGCGCACTGTTATACATTTTCAACGTACGTGTCAATTATTATAATTATACAATGTGTTTTGTTCAATTTCATTATTTATATTGTGAGTTGTCGGAAAAGATTTTATCATGAATGTATATTATTATAGGTTTTACAGCCGCCGGAAGGCCATAAATTTGCGTGGACTTTTTGCACAAGAATTTAAAGATTGCTACGCTATCATGTGACAGAATCTAATCTTAGAATTTTGTTCAACGTACATCTCCTTTATCATTTAAATACCTGTATAACCATGGTGCATAAAATATTGTTTTTTTTTTAAATATTTAAACTGACAGTTATCTATGGATTTCACACAGAAAATATCTTTGTTATTTATTCTGTCACATGATACTAATATAATTTAATTTGACTGTAATTTTAATAATACCTTATTGCGATCTGTATACAAATAAAAGGAGCGGTTAGGGACGCTGACTATTCTTTTGTTATCTTTTTTATATTTTCAAAATTAGCTACGAAGGACTCTTAGCTCGAATTGGCTTGACAACATTGGCTCTATCGTGTTTGAACTGAGTTGTGACTAAATTATACCACAGTATGGTTGTTGTAGCGTTGAGTTGCGCAAATGGTGTTGCTGCGGCATTATTCGGTAAATAATAGTACCTATGTATAGTTTTGCAATGTGATAGAAAAACCTGTGTTTAACAGTGGAACAATGACTGAATTGATCAAGAACTAAAATCAATTTCATTAACGTTTCTAATGACCTGACTTAGATCAGAATTAGCTTTTTTAAAACGAAATATATTTGCTTGATGCCTTCAAAAATAAGTATAAAATTGACGGTTGCCGACAATTAGCACGTAACAGCAACACCGTAACGATTGTGCTATGTTGTTAGTACGGAACGTTCAGAACGACTAATTCAAAAATGCCGACAACAGCGCCCTCTACGCAGCCAAGCGCTCGCACACACCAGCACGACACATCGCTTAAAAAATTCCAAATTCCTCCTCAAAACGCTTCGCACGTGTTCTCTGAAAACTTTTAGTTGTAACTGTAACAAAGTATCTAACTACGACATACATTTAAATAATATTCTATCGTTTTTTTTCTCTATATAAAATCTTTGATGACATGAAGTAAGCTTTGTTCTTTGCGGATCGAAAACCGAGATTATTTCAAGCCAAGGATGGATATTTTTTGATGCGATTAGGAAATGTATTAGCCGGTTGATCGCTTGAGAAATTATAAAGCAATGTGCTGTTAAATGCCTTGAATGGAAATATACTCGAATCGGTGGCGATGATGGAGATGGTGCGACGGCACGACAGCTCTCTCTTTCCCTCCATCATCGCGGCCGACGGTCCAATCCAATTATTATTGTATGTATATATTATATTAATATTATTCTCTATACTGTTTGCATGTAACGTGTGTCGGTGTCGTTTTGTATTGCTGATTGCCGTAATAACACAAATGATTGGCTTGTTTATTCTATGTTACTTTTCTCCTACCACTCTCGTGAGTGTCAAAATTATCTCGAGCATCGCTTTCTTTCATACCACCGCCCTATCGGCAATACATATAGCACTGTATGGGGTACGGTGTTAAACTCGACTAACGAGATTTGGACAATATTTACTGATGAAATATTAGATGTTAAAGAAATAGATTTTGGTCAAATACTATTGCAAGTACTAAGTATTAATATTGAGTGCAACCGCTGAAGTCTAGCGAGCCTTTAGTTAAGGGGGTGTTCACACTATATCACAAAACTAAAGTTTATTTTAAGCATTTTTTACGACAGAAATTTGTGTCGTACTGTAGTGTTATTGAAATTATCAGTGTAATGCACTTCATCATGCAATTACCAACTTTCAACTACATAAGAAATAAATTATATTCGGCGTGATACTGAGGTGGGCTACCAAGAGTATAATTGGATTATATTTTCTCGCTGTGCAACAGTTTATTCATACAATATCAATGGCGTCATAAGACTATGCAGTAAGAAGGGCGTAACGTCACCGCAAGGCCGCGTGCCTCCCTTGACGTATCTATTTAAAACGTGCGATTCAATAATCGATTTTTCATCACATCGTATCATTAAACCACACACAGGTGTGAACATAAACTGTTCGAACACACACACACACACACACACACACACGTATAGAGACATGAACGGTTGCAACAGTTGGCGAGAGAACGGGAATATGTGTTTGTATGTATGTATCGTTGTAGTGGAACGACGAGTTGATGGAAAAACGAAAACATTGATAGTGTTCTTTTTGTCCGCAGGTCATAAACCGCCGGTAGATTGATTAGTCATTACACCTACAGCTTCTCTCATTACTGAGCTGCAATAAAACGCACTTCAGACCCCATCACCTGTCTGTCGTGTCTGTGATCGTGTTGTTATAACGAATATATGTTCATTGTATGTATGTGAGTAGTGCAAGTGACGAATACAGAGGCCATTGTCTAAATAAACTGAACACTTTCATTTCATCTCCCACATACACACGTACGTCATATCAAGGTTCTATCTGCCTGTAATTGCTCATGAGAGTAGGCAGAAGAGTAGCACACTCCCGACATTCACCAGTTATATCACACCTCCCATATGGAATACGATACAAGGTTACATACATAACAATAATAATAATATAAAAAAATTGATTAGTTCTTTCTTGGGTTAATGATCAGCGGACATTAAATACTATTTATGTTTTCACGCTTTCGTTTAAAAATTGCCCCTTATGTATATTGTGACGGGATTGCAAGTTAACCCTTTAAGGTCCAGAGTTCACACTTTTTGGACATCTCGCTTGTGAGTAACAAGTCTTAGAACCGCAAAGGGTTAATATTGATAGTCGTGAATTGCAACTTAGTCATACAACTATAGAGCTTTAGCTATATTACAATTGTGGAGTTATCAATAAATTTGGACGTCAATATGGACGAATTAAACCAAATTGGATAAAGGAAATAAAGATATTTCTTATTCCTGTTCTAAAATAAATAGTCAAATTTCATACATGCAGATAAATTACACTTCCTATTAGATACATTCACAGATTATTATTTTCTAAAACATGGGATTTATACTATTGCGGTTGTTTTATTTCAGTCGTCACACTATCTCCATCTAGTGACCTTGAATGGAAATTGTTTTGCCTTAATCTCTTTTAGTGTTGCCATTAAAAATACCTATTTCAAATCAATTAAGTCGCTAGTGTACTAAATAAAATAAATTATCTAATTCACAATCCATTATCACCATACGTAGGTAGGTAGGTACTCGTATATGTGTTCATAATATCGTGTGACTTGCAAACGACTTATATTATGTATTCATTTTGACATTTGTGTCAATTTTACTATCATTCGTTTTTAATTCTTGATCGAAATGTCGATCGAAATCAATGGCTCATGACTTTAATTGAAATGGAGGTTAATTTGTATCGATGCAAGCAATATACTCGTAATTTCAATATCATATCAAATAACTCAT
>DWFT01000138.1:0-14308 GCA_018246795.1 Microceris patrobas patrobas
CTTACATTCGCATTTATAATATTAGTAGGGATAACCTTTGATATAATGTCAAAAACATCAATTTGAGCGTTGTCTAGGGTTTAATGTCAATGACATTAGATCCTAGACAACGCTCAAATTGATTTTTTATGATTTACGATCGAATTTCAACCTCTAATGGGCCACTAGTTAATTAGAAATACATAGGTATATGAAATACTTACTTGTATTTTAATTGTACAAAGAGAATGTAGGTATAGGAGATGTAACGGCACCTAGTAATTTTTTATCTACAATTGCTAAAACCTAATAAAAATATACAACTTTCAGCCTCATGTTGATTGAACGCATTATTCATTATGAAACAGAAACTTCTCGAACATTTATTATACGGAAACGGATTGTCGCGTTTGATAATCTTTTTCCGGTTTTTCAACTCTTAGGAAAATGTATAGGTACATATATTCCGTTGTTCTATATCTAGTAGGTTTTGGAATACTTATACTACATTTCTAAAAGTATAATAAATTATCAATAATGTTATATATATATATAAATACATACACACACACACACATTACGTGTTTATGAAAATAAATTGATTTTTTACAAACCATCAGACAGGAATGATAACAAATTTTTAAATTTGTAAATTACTTATACATTATTACTTCGCATAATACTTTTTAAAATTGACATCAAAGCTTAGCTTTGACTCCTGCCAGTAAGAAATTCGAAATATCCTCGGCCATACATTTCGGATTATTTACATGCACATCGTGCGTTCCATCGACAATTTTGTACTTATAATTATTATTTGGCCAAGCGCTTTCGTCTCTTATAAACGGAACATCGTCATAAGTACCAGCGTCTATGACTGACTGGGCCAATATGGTGAACATGGGTACATTGGTTGCTGTATATAACTCTTTCAGGTAACTAGGCGGAAACGGCAGTAGAGGCACTTGTTTCATACGTTGGTCGTATGTGAACCTGGAAAGAATATCTCCTTTGAAATTGGATTGACTACATCAAATCGAACCGTGTGAGTCTATTACACTCTTCTACCTAAAAAATGATGTTGAATTTTCGGTCATATTTGGTCAGGATAGGTACATTTTGGTTTCCCTTGGCAACTGCATCTTTCAATGGTTACATCCGGCTTCATCAATAATGTTTAAATTTTAAGGTATACCTGTATAAACCGTCCCCAGCTGGATCTAATGATCTCTCCAACACATGTTCCACTGCTTCCGTAGTCAAACCTTGAACATCTATGAACATTTTACGGACCTGTGAAGAAAGTGATAAGATGTTATATTTTATTAGATTATATTATACAGGAGCTATTAAATTTTTATATAATGTCTAATGTGGACATTTCAACACATGACCATCAAATCCTAAAGCAATACTGTTAAACTACACATTTATACACAAACTATAATGTACTTATATTTACTTATGATAAGATATGATACTTTCTTAACAACTAAACAAGACAAATAATTATTCTTATATCATATATATCATCAGCCTATAGCTGTCCACTGCTGAACATAGGCCTCCCCTAGAGGGCGCCACGTTGTCCACCCGCTGGTCCGACGACATTCGTAGGATCGCCGGTGAACACTGGATGAGGAATTATTCTTATTACGCAAATATTTATTCTACTTGAGACTCGAGCCCTTATTCTCAGCTGAGCAGTCAAGTGCACCAACTACCGGATCGAGCTAGACGTAAATAAATTACTGAACATACATACTGTATTTAATGCAAATAACAGGTACACGGTTGGATGCGAGGAGGTCAAGATCAAGCTCAGTGGTGCGTGGAGCTGCTGGAGATACGTATGATATGTCCAGCATCGGGTGGAAATAGGCTTGTAATGATAATGCAAATAATGTACTAAATAAGTATCAAACAAACGTGGTTGTATGTAAAGATTAGGCCGACAATTATGATGATGCAATAATGTACTAAATAAGTAGGTATCTAACAAACCTGATCATATGTGTATTTGGGCGCGGTATCCGAATTCCCGTTGAATTTGGCGTACTTATCATCTGTGTAGTAGTCGCCGTAGTACTCGTGGTACCAGGCGCCCATGCGCGCCGCGCTGATGGTGTGGTACGCAGGGATCGGGTCCAGGGACACTGCGCGCGTTATGCGCCCAGGGTACGCCATATTGAAGTACTTCCCTAAGAGGATAATTTCGTACAATATGCGATATGCTGATAGCACCGTCTCAACCTTATGTAGTTGCAATAAGATAGCTATATCTAGTTGCTGTTAAACGACTACTTGATATAACTAGAGGACAGGGCACGACGGCGCTCATTTGGGTGGGAGGGAGGAGCCTATGTCCAGCAGTGTACTGAGAAACGCTGGTGATGATCTCGTTGTTGTTAGGAGTTTGTATATACGAGTGAAATGATGTTCTCGGTTCATTTAATAGTTTTAAAACGTAACATCTGGTCTGTAATCTCCGAAGAGGTAGGCAGAAAAGTGTAGTAAGCTCCCAGGTTTTACCTATTACATTTACGGCCCACCATGAAATAAACGCTGAGTTTATTTCTATAAACCAAGCATTAATCCAGACTGAGAGTCACTACTTGAAATTTCAAGATGGGAAAACCAATCGCTCCCCATCCTGGGATCGAACACAGGACCTCTCGATCGGCAGTCGCGATTGCAAATACTCGACCGACGAGGAAGTCAAGTTATAGAGAAAATCAATTACACTTACCGACAAAAGCTCCCAACGAATGACCTATGTACATGAAATTCTCCCATTTATAATGCTCCATGACCCTCACGATTGTTGGGACTAGATCGAAAACCATGAACTTGACCCCTTTGGGCAAATGGTCCGACCAGCCATTTCCTGGTAGGTCTATAGCCACATAAAATAATGTTGAGGGTAAGAGTTGTACTAGTGGCCGGAACGCTGAGCAAGGCTCCATGCGACCTGGACAGAGGAGTACTGGTGGGCTGGTTGGTTCGCCCCATGTTAAACCTGAAAGTCAGCGACATATACAATATGAGAAAGAGAGAAAACAATGTAAAATGCGAATATTGATGAATGCAGGTACTGAAGGAGACCAAGACTCATCTATAATTAACCAAATAGGTCAGATGCTGGCTGATAGGGGAGTCGGAAATGTTTAATATCGGTGAGTGTATATGAAGAGTGATGAATTTAGAAGAACGTCAGGCCTGTAAGAATAGAAGTCATTGGCACTCGATTCTGTGTACCTACCCCGCTAGACGTGGCGCGATGGTATGGTGAAAGAAAAGGTTTGCTTAAAATTTTAAATGAAACAGTAAATAATATTGTACTGTAAGAAATTAAAGTGTTATATATTGTTTCAATTTAAATTAAAATATTTGTATTTTCTTTAATTACCTGCTACTTTACCCCAAGGGGCTTTAATAGATATTTGTTTTTCGCTGTTCTTCAAGGCACTCATTGTTCTGTAACGTTAAAACTTTAATATTTTAATAAAAAACATTTTTAAAAAACTGAAAGCTATCAGCACATTCGTATACATTAATAAAAAAGTGTAATACTTTGACGAACACTGACTTAAATGTTTATTTATATCTTTCCAATTTACACCTTAAATAAACTTATGGAGTCAAATCATAATCTCTTTAATGTATCTCTCTTTAACGCAAATTAACTGAGCAGCTTGAACAAAACGTTAACCTAAAATAAAACAAATTATATATATAACATGAAATATTATTTCTCATATTACAATTAATGGCGCGAATACCCCAACAAAACGGAAACAATACATTTCAATTATATACATTTCAATTATATACATTCCTAATTATAAAACTGTTTACTATCTACAATTATCTTTACCATAACCACTATTACACACAAAATATGAAACGAATACAATAAAGCATTCTACAAATCTAAATCCACGTTAAAGATCACGAAACGTTTGCTCAAACTGTTCATTAAACTTACGTTTTACAGCACAACACAACACTATATCTCATTCTGCACTAACATTGTACGTGATAAAGCTTATTTACGTCTTAAATAAATTTCAATTGCCCAGCAACATCAGCTCCTCACACATGTTTTATAGAAGTATAACATAGCATAAAGATAAAATGTATGATAAAATATTTATCCAACAATAAGGCTCAATTCCCACTAGGGCAGTGTCAAAGCCAAGTGTCGCGGCATACATTGAATAATTTACACTTCAATAGCATATTGAGTTCTATGTCCATTACCTAACGTACACATTTATTCAAACGCAGTAATATTTATTCAATAATGTTGATACTTTCTTAATATATTTTTATTCTTAAAGTGATGTGTAACATGTCATCGTTGCCTGTAACTGTTTTGGCACTTAGCGGGAACTCACTTTTGCAACTGTGGTCATAAATACAAACAATGTAATAGTGTATAGAATATTGGCGACTTATTAAATAAAATAAATATAATAAAAATAAACGATAATACGTTTGTTCGAGTACAACGCGAGAGAGCGCACGGCGATAGGCTTCTTTATATTTTTGTTGTTAGTTAATGGAGATAGAACTCAATATACTGTTAAAAGTATAACAGTATAAGGTGACGGTTTGCTTCCACTCTGTTTTAAAAAAGTTGAGCATAAGAGCCGTTTCGCCTTACATTCGATGCAAATCCATGAATATACGTTTCGGTGTAGTCGTAGAACTATTTACATGATAGCTTACATTCTTATCATCATCATTCAATATTAATAAAACCAAATATTATACATACTCTGGAAAGAGACGGTTTCAATCAAACATTAAGATTCGTAAAAATTTTATAATTTCAACATATTTTATTTTACAATGTAGGTACTAGTAAATCCGGCAGACGTCGTTCTGCCCGGAAAAACAACGCCACATTAAATATGATATTTTAAATTCCTTTTTCAATTTTGTGATTCTATAATCACATTTAGGTAATGAATCTACGGTTAAGTCATCATTTTTCAGTTGTTCAGCAAATCAAATTGGGTGACACACCGTTTACAGCGCCACCTACTAGGTCAGTGGTCGGCAAAGTGCGGCTCTGACACAAATATCTACGGAAGGCGTAATAATATTTTCAAATAAAAAAAAACTTTGTAAGAAAAAAATTACATCTTATTTGATAAATTGAGTGTCTTCTAGAAATCGAGAACATGTATATATTTTTGTTTAATGGAATAAACGTCTACTTAACAAGCAGATTTGGCTTCCTATTTTTTTTTTAATTGTTGTAATGTTCATATTTGGCTCTTGGCTAATAAGTTTGCCGACCACTGCCTTAAGGCATTTGGTTTGTTGATATAAGACTAATAGAAGACAAAGAAAGTATACTTGTTCCGTTCTCTTCTGTATATCGTATCCTGATAAGATGACATTTGTAATTTGGATTGCATTTTTGTTGTAATGCCTGGTTCGAGTCTCGAGGACACTGCCTATCCCATAAGGTATCTAGGATGATGAGATGCATACAAGTCTTCACGCCAAGTTCCATACGGGGTAGAGAGAGAACGGAGTGCCAAATATCTCTACCCTTGCGAACTTGCCATACTTCGTTTATGATGAGAGTAACACAGCAATAGTAATTCTGATTTCGTTTTAGTGGTAGTACCACCTGGTTGGAAGCTCTGGGCTAGTGTCGGACAATGTGGTGTGGAAAATAAAAGAGTATCAGTACACTGGTGGGTTGCGCGCGGCCCCCGAACATGACGCCAATAAGCCGATCACGCCGCGGCATGCGGACAAAAAGCAAACCTTAGGCGCACCGGCCACATTATTTACATTTTTTCCTATCTACAGCCGCCGGTGTCGAATTACTGTCTTGGAATTTTGGTCCACTACTACTTGCTAGGAGGGAGACTTGATACATTTCACTATAATAATGTGTGCGGCCCACAGTGGGGAGGATTGGAGGAGGCCTATGTATAGTAGTAGACATCCTATGGCTGAAGATGATTTTGCTGATGGCTATAATAGTAACGTATCTTATAGGTACCTATATATTATAATTTTTTTTCAACCCTTTTTCTAGTTTCAGTGCTGGATACGGGTCTACTCTCAGCACGAAAGGGTTAAGAGGGTAGTCTGCCAATCTGGATAAGTCCGGTCTGATAGATCTGTGAAACAAATGGAGGGTTGATGATGATGATCTTCTTAGATAAAATACAATGTGTATAGCATACGATCTTATTTTCTATTGGCTGATACCCCTCGCTTGGTCTGCGCTGTTTATAATACATGTTTATCAATATAATTTATGTACAGTGGAAAAAACATAAAAAATACCGATGGTAAAAATTTTATTTTCTGATCTTAAAAATCGTGTAAACCTGTAATTTCTTAAAACTTTAATAACTCTATATTAATTAAATATATCGTTATATTTTTTGTAAGATAAGGACCGAATGTCTATGAAGTGAAACTAAAAAAAATTGACCAAAGTCTATCCAGTAGTTTTTTCCATGATGCACCCACAACGGCAGACCTCTATCATTTTCTTTATATGAAAAATATTATTGAACATTAAGAAAAGATAAATTGTTATAAATCAAAATAAATAGGTAGGTACTCAGTTCATTTTTATTTTTACTTTTAAACAATTAATTCGTAAGGAACTTACGTGTATCTAAACATTACCACAACGAAAAAAAAATCATTTATTCATACATGTTCATCGGAGTCGAGGCCACTCGAGAAATAACCAAATATAACTGCCCACTTGTCGAACACACTTGTAAGAATTGTATTCGGGAAAGACCATTTGGGACGCAAAATATACCTGTGACGCCAACCGTGACATCTTCGGGTCTGTTTAAAGGGAGTCTTACTACAATATTACGTTTTGTATAAAAAAAGGGTGTATGGTGTAAACGATAGGTAAGGTGGCGCTTAATTTTGAAAAGGCGACTTATTCAAAACGTGTTGGCTGTGGAGCGACTCGCAATAAATAGCGCTGAATAGAAATTTGAGTGGCCGTCCATTGTGCTACAGATTATCTACCTGCTGCCGTTTTCCGAGTATTCGGCATTCCCTCAAATTTATTGCCGTCGATGTCGCCTTTGTGGGTGTGCCAACGTACGACACATAATATCATGCTTTTAAAATAATTAGTTGCAGAGAAACGTATTGAGGATCATTAACGTTAGTGTTATTGTTATTATAGCATTACGCCAGGTTCCTTATACTGGGTACGCAGAGAGTACGAAGTGCCAAATATCGCTATATTTACAAACCGAATGTGGTTCAGTAATATTAAATAATAATGATAAATTATTCAATAACTTTATAGAAAATATTCCGAAGATATCGGTACCTCATTCGAATAAATTTCAATGGTCAAATGTATGAGTATTGAAATCAAGTAACCGTCTATATTCCGTTACCTATGTGATAATGAAAATGATCTAATGAAACATTTACTATTAACTTTTACTTTTATACGAAATAATAGTAACATCTAAATATTTACGTATAATGAATAATCTAATTTAAATGTTATTTCTATAAGAAAACCCGTAAAAATAGTGTTTTATTTAAAATTAATATCAAGTGTATCATCGTGTGAAATGTTTAAAAATTTTTGTTTACAATGAAAAAAGAACATTTATAAGGACTGTTCTCACCAACATTCATTAGGATTTGTTCACAAAGCACAATGGACATATTGGGCCCATGTGTGCCAAACGCTCCAGAGACCGCATTCACACAAATGACAAAGCGAAAAAAAAACTCCAAAATGTGTCAAAAGACATACTCCGACTTTTGCACTTCATCAAAAATAAATTTACTTCATTATAATAGGTACAACCCAGAGACCTGCTGGATCCCTATTGTTGTTCGCTTACAATTGATACAAAATAAAAACTGAAACCTTTTCTTCTCTTTGTCATTTCAAGCATAAGCCTGAATTATTGTTTTTAAGTCATTTTTTCAACTACGTTTTCAAGTGGTCCGTAAAGGGTGTCTATTGTACAGTAAATTTTGTCCACCTTAATATCCCAGCGTGGCGTGGCGTTTTTTGTTACTAAAATGTATTTAAACTATATTTTGAATTTCGAGTCTTAAAATGTATTTGAATAAGTATAATGGAATTAATTCCTATAGATTCAAATACATTTTTATTATTCCATCTTTTTCTCTCCCCAATTCTCATTCTTTATTTAAAAGATTTATGAATAAGTTGTTTATCGATTAGTAAATAAAAGTCAAAAGTTTTCATTTTATATTCCAAGGAACTACGACTTATGGTGTTTACAAATGCGATAGTGCTGCCCTCCAACATTTGTTTGACAAATTGCTAGAGAACGTAGAATTGTTCTTTTACACTGTCTTTGACATCCGTTGTAATAGTTTAAACAATGTTCGATAGATGGCAGCACGGCGTATAATTTTTTTTATCGAAAAAAATATTTTTAAGAAATACATTAACAATAGTATTCTAAATGGGTTAAAGTGAATGTCCATCAATTAAATATAATTGTAAAAGAATTCCGCACATACCAGTAATAAGATAAATTTAACATTCCTTAATTATCATATTTTTAAATACATATGTATTTAGCTGTTTGCTTGGTAAGGCTAAATGATAATTCAGCCATTTTGCTGTAAATATAGGACCTACAACCAGTAGTTGATCTGGGTCGGTCTGGGGAAAGAATCGTTTTATCTTTGCCTTTTATTCTTAGTTCTTAAAAATACATTAGAAAAAAATACCGAATTTAGAATAACAACAACAAAATATAGATATCTACATCTCAAAGTATAATTAAAAGAGGCTCGATTACTAGAGGGACATTTGCCAGTGTCAAATGTCAAATCGATCGCTAGCAATTGAAATGTGTTGAAATTCTAATACTTATTACCTGCTTCCCAACATAATTTAGGGACAACGAGAAGATGCTACAAATATGGAGCGATTCCTAAATGATTTCTAAAAGTGAGATTTTATTTAACGATGTCAGAAAAGTTCAACAAAAACTGCTATACATCACGTAGTTCCGGTTACAAGTATAGAACATTATCCACCAACACCGGCGAAAGGAAGCGACGTGATAGCAAGGAAGATGGCACTTTCGGTAAAAAGTTCAACGATTTAAAACGTGAAATAACAACGCGAATATTCAACCAAGTGGAAGAGACGCAGCGGGCGCGGGAATCCATTCAGGACAAATTTTCCAAAATAAACTACAAAATCGATTCATTGCTGGAATTGCATAATACTGTCAATTCTCTGAGAGATGATCTGCACACCGCTGGAAATACTTTAGCTGGTATATTAGTAAAAGTGGAAAATTTAGAAGTTGTTACTGCTTCGACCGACAATTACAGTCTTCAGTCGCGGAAGAGTTCTCTGCGTAATGCTCCTCCCATTTACGAAGAATGAGAAGATTTCAGATGTTAAGCAAAACTTGTGGTAAATTAATTACAAGCTTAATATATAACGCAGTTTTAAATATGAAGACGGAGTAACATAGAATTTAATGCTTAATTTAAGATGACGAATTAACAAACTTTCTATAACAGTATATATCTCGAAGTTAGTTGCTAACACATGAATAAGATCAAATTGAGAGCTATAATGATTTGCTACTTTTCATTATTAATTAAAATTGGATTAATTGAAAAATAAAAATACATAAAAAAATCACGTTCTTAAACATTGTAATATTTATTTCATTTCAGAATTGGATAGTACACATAATTGCAGCTCTGAGCTAACAAATAATCATTATGACTTTTATTACATTTTTAATGCATGTTTCTTTTTTGTTTCAATTTAATTATTCGTTCTAAACGTTACACCAATTATACACATAACGACAAATATAGACGAACAGATAAAACATCGATTACTAATTATAATTTATTAGGTTTCAAAAAGATATTTTAAAACAAAATTTTGTTTTTGAAATCGAATGAAATACTAACTTTAAGTAAGTTTCGAAGTATTTGCAGACCCTAGTCGGGTTGGTAGCGGAAATTGTAGAATGAAGAATCATTTCCTAGTTCATTTATTTAAATATTATACTCGTATATAAACAGTTACATTCCTATGCCAATAGAAATTTTAAAGTTGTGTTCAGAAACATTTATAAGGGTTTTTATGAAAATATTTAGTCTCATTTTATTCACACTTAGATTATAGTGTAAAGACATCGTAATTACAAGAATTTTAGTTACTATATAAAAATGAAGTCACATTTATCCTAAATATTGTTAAGAGAATCGATACATTTATATGGCACGGTCCAAATTTAAATAAAGTAAGGTCATGTAGAAATTGATTACACATGAATAAAAATGGAACATCAATTGAAAAAAGCTTCACCTACAAAAAAAATTGCCTATATTTTTAATTAAATGCTAAGCGCTTAACATTAAGCCTGTACCTAAAATACGACTAGTATATGGTTTAAATTATATTACTTAGCGTGAAGGAATTCTACTAAATTATTTGGCTATTCAGAAATCGCTCCCATCAAAGGTGTACAACACGTATACAAACACAAACTTAATAAATGCAACATAACCTAAAATACAACAATGAAATAAATGCCTACAATTATAACGTTTGTGCACCGATATCTAGCCATTGAACTCGATGTAAACCGAAACAAATTGTTAAACAATTTGATATCATAAAGACAAGATAATTACAATGAAAATAACAGATCGTAAGCCATTCGATTACATTAACAAGACGTATCACAATATATTGAGATTAAATTGAATATAATTCTACTACTTGAAAATACATTAACGCAGCTTAGCCACAAAATACCTAACATCAACGAAGCTACGACACTGAAATATTTTGAAAAAGTTTCTAACTTTGCGCACACTAAAGAGCAATAAATAACGCGCCAAAACCAACTTCTGAATCCTCTTTTCGATACATTGACTAAATAAATTCACGCGCTTTTCGGCCGATTGTTTTGACATTGATTAAAATATATAATTAAATTATACTTAGAATATTTTACGACTTTCAAATGTAGAACGTCTCGTGCAAATCATGTAGTTTAACTTGTTGAACAAAAAACAACAATTTTAGTAACAAAAATTAACAAACATTAAACGGAAATATTTTAATCGTACAAAATTTTTCGCGAACAATATTTTTATCATTATATTCAACTTAAATTTGATTTTAACTATCTATATTCCTGGTTTTAATCTCTTTACAATTAACAGTCCTAATCCTCATAAACATACCACTTATTGTCCACCATACTCGCCTTAAATTTAATCGAATAAACAAATTAAGGCTCGGAGCAGACCCTCGCCAAAACATGCACAGCATCCCTTCTTCTGGTTTTTATCTTCCGGTTCGAAACACGGTTGCTTCGGACGTCTGCGTTTACGGGCACATAGCTTCGTAGGTTCGGGCTCCTCCTCCACTGGCGGCAACGATCGTGAACTAAGATGCACTGGAAGTGCAGCAGGCTGTGTCGGGCGTGGTCGTGCCCAATGGCGCAGCAAAGCTTCCTGATCAGCGCCGACTGGAATTGGCGCCGACAGTTTCCGCGCTCGTGCCAACACTAAAGCTCGTTCCATTGGCTCGAGTAATTCCAAAGACAAAGCGTGATCTAATTCCTGTCCTTGTAACAGTAAATACCGAGGACAGTATGATAAGCCTCCAAGCGCTGCACGTTTGTTGGTTGGAGTTAATTCTCGCTTAGACCGTTTACAAACTGAAGTACTCCATCTGAATAAAGCTTCTGCTATCACCATTTCACTCGATACTCGTAATGTGTCTCGACGCACTATAAGTGCTAAATCTTCATAGGAAAGTTCTTCGAGTCTCTCATCAGTAAGCGCCTCATCAGCATTTTCGTCAAGGACGAGCAATGCGTTGTGGGCGAGTGAATCACACCAGCGTGAGCAATGGGCAAGGGCGTGAGCTGCATGATCGTTTGTAAGGGCAGGAAGGGGAGGAGCGGACGCAGCACCAGGAAGCCTTGCACAAAGATAGCGTAAATCTCGGAGTATTTCAAGTGCTACTCCGGCGTCAAGTAACTCATCCAGGCGGCGGGCACAGCGTTCCGCTAACGGCGGGCAAAGGAATTTATAGGCTGCATCCAGCGCACACCGAGCGGTGGCCACAGAATTGAGCTGTGTAGGTTCACAGTAGTGATACCGTAACAATTGTTCGAACCCTCTGCGGTCGACGTAATCCACAACAATTACATCTGTTTTTGCTGAGAGTAAAGCTGCAAACACGGGACTGGTGGCCGCAAGGACACGGCGGTGGCCGGGGTAACGCCAGGTGTCTCCATTTATTCCGGCCACGAAAATAATATCACTTTGTCTTTCGTCATCATATAGTCGCATATGATCTTGAACAATGCTGGATGTTTGTTCCTCAGGGGGTAGCTCTTCTGTCTCAATATCTTCATCTCGCCTTTCATCTTCTACCACGACGTCGGGCGTGTCGCTTCTAGCCGGATTCGTTACTACCGTCATAATTGCGTCTTCTTAGCGGCAACTGAAAAACATATTGAAAAATTTATATATAAAAATGAAAATGGGAAAATTCTTTATCCGAGTCATCATTCTCGTCTTTAGTCAGATAAGTCGCTTTTAAAGTTTTTCTGCTTAGCACAAAGACGAAGATTGTTATGGAATTAAGTCCACCCTTTATAAAAATACATCTTTGATAATGTAGCACAGAATAAACAAATAAGCATCCATGAATAATCCTATTGTGGAACACGTGGAGACCAGTGTCCATTGAAATAGTTCTAGGTTATCTGCAGTGTTTCATTCTCGACCGCTAACAAGTTCTATTAGCGTCCTTATTATATGTATACGAGGATATCAATGCTGTATAAAGAATCATTATTGCCATAGTTTGTATTACGAATCGTTGTAGGTGTTAAACAGACGACCAAGGCAATTCAAGTGTTATTATACATCATGTAATATTTGAACTTCCGCTTGTGACTTCAGTTGCAGTACTAAATAAGTAAGTATACATTTTCGTTTATTTTATCATGTGAAAAGTTGACTTGTACATGCAGTCATAAATAGTATTGATGGACGGAAAAATAACGGAAAGTAAGTAATTTTAATCCTATTTGATTTCGTTATATGTTCCTAAAATATGTACTTCAAAATTGCTATTTCAAATGCTCGATATACAGGGCAGTGATGTTTCGGTCTAAATTTTCACATGAAACAGCGCGACAGGAAGACTGTTTCACTGACCGTGCGTCAACGTTTCGCGATGCGTCATTCCACGCGCATTCTCTTGCGCGTAAACAAAAATATACGGCCCGTCCGACCCATACGAACAGTTCACCTTTTCGCAATCATTTTATTTCAGTTGTATCATCTCTGAGCACAACGGTCTTCTTAGCCATTATGATATCGAAGTAATCGATACTATGACCATACGAGAGGTTATTATAATAGAGAACGAACGAAGTATTACTATAATAAAAACTCTATAGAGATACTACATAACAATCGCAGCAAAAACGACAAAGTTTTAGGTGAACATGTGAATATTTTACTCTAAATAAATCCTGCAATAAATTAGACGGAAAAGCAGTTAAAAAAAAATGTAACTACCACTTCTTAACCCTTTTTATTACACGAGAAGAGGAAGAAGTAAAGATCAGAAGTAGGAAGCTCATAATAGAAATAGGAAATTTTGCTTATTAATCTTCCCGATTTGTCTTTCGACGGATGATCTAAATATTGTTCGGTATGTATGTTGCAATCCAATCGTTGCTGGAACAGCTTTCAGTATATTTATATCTGTATCCAGAAATGCATTATGTGGTTACGAAACTGCAGGGACATTTACGATTGTGCTATTCGTGATGGTCCCTTGTGACCCACATACATTCGCATAGCTTTATGGACGTTGGGCTAAAATGGCCTATATTTAGGTACCGCACGTGCAATGTTTCGAAAGCATTATGCTTTTCTCTGTGTTGTACATTTTGTTAGGGAACATTGTTACCGTATTGGAATTTTAGTGAGCCAAGATATAATTATTTGTTCTTGTTTCTATACGAGTATTCATATAAATAGGTAAAAATTAAACAGTTCAGTGCCATTTTCTTCTCTGTTCCACAACCGATTGTCTTTTTTATTTGATGGCCAGTTTATAGATATCAATAAAAAAAGTTTTCAGAAAAAACAATTTAATGGATTGGACAGAAAAACAATTACTGTCCAATTGGAATAGAAACCACTTAGGAGCCACAATTAAATAAAAATGTGCGTACGAGGGACAAATTCAAATTTATGTAACATGTACTTGTCTGTATCCCCGTTATAA
>DWFT01000139.1:0-14283 GCA_018246795.1 Microceris patrobas patrobas
CCGATACTTTCTTTAAACTCTATGGATACTTTTTCATACCTGCAGATAGTTCCGCCTACCTCTGTTCTCTATGGTTACACGGACATTGCGATCGATCGATTGATTTCTTTTAGTTGACATTTCTGATAAAATTCATTTGATAATAAGTGACGTCATAATACATGTTCATATTGTCTAAATAATGCTCATGATACATCCGTGTTGATGTTATCGAATAATTAAATAATAGTGTGGGTCGAACTTTTCTGATGTTATATTTACATAATACTTATTATTATTACCCCGTCAAGTAGGCTCCCCACGAGGTAGGCTATCCTAACAGACCTGAAATGTTCCTACATATATCATTCGACTGCTCCACCAGCCAGTATCAGATCTGTATAACAAGATGTGGGAGGCCAAGTCCTCGTCTCCAGGCAGCGCGAGACACGCTATCGGTTGTTACGTTTAAGTGCACACGTCATGAACACAAGCTGGAAGATTTCCAAGTTGGGAGCGATATTGTAAAGAGCCGAAAGATGTTCGCAAAATGAATTTCACTGTTGACTGGCTAGCTTTATAACTTATCGTGTCAGCCGCTCCTTGGTTTAGTAATAATAATATCTGGCGACATCGCCCCGCGCGGCCGTCCGACCCCAAATTAGCCTGAGTTATAATAATTAAATAGCTGATAAACTCGCACACACAGAACAAACACTTGTGCTCATCACACATACATATATTTATTCCGAGCGGTAATCGAACCCACGACCCACGGCGCAATAGTTAGCCTCACAAACCACTGGACCAACAGTGTATACGTATAATCCAAATGTATACCATAGCGTAATTCAAAATGGACAAAAGCGCAGGCAGCACCTCTAACGAGGCAGTGTGCAGAGGACGCCTGGCGTCCCACATTAGCCTGACATTATTAGTTGTGTACGACATTGTTGGTTTGCTTTAATTGGCAAAAATTGTTAATGTACACTAATCCGGTCCCGTCCTATTCGGTTTTGTTCATTAATCAAGACCTATTTAATGTTGGTCAGTAATCTTACGGCAAACCCGTAGTTATATAACCTATATGTGCGTAACAGGTGGTACAAAACCTGTACTACTAACACTGTACTACTAACACAGTAATCTGACACTAACAGGCCTCCTACGAAACGTGTGTGAGATAAGACGCTGTGACGGCGTGCGACGCAGTGCGTCCCAGTCCATCTACTCGGCGTCTTAGTTGTGTAAGAGACTCGCGACAGAAGAAATTCTATTGACAAGTGAACGTATAGCTATTATTATTATCATACTGTGCAATTATTATACTGTGACAAAAGTCACAGTTATCAGCCATAGTGTATTTAACAAAACGATCACTGCTAGTACATGCGCAGGTAGCTCACACTTAATATTAAACTTACGTTTAACTCAAACGAAGTTTATAAAGTTAAGCGTGGCGCGGCTCGGCGCTGTCATTATTTCAGTTACTGATAGCGACTTGTTGGTGCGCGCGTAAGCTTCGAACTTGAGACCCCGCTGTAATTATATAAAATATCCTACTACTTCACGCGTCCTTATTGTGCCTCTCTAAGGGTAACGATATCGGGCACTCGGTGCTGCCTATCTATTGCATAACGGATATGTATAATAATAGCCATGGTGACACGTGGTCGGCAGAGCTCAAGTTCGGCAGTCTGCTGTGGTTACCAGATAGTTGATAAACTCTATAGGTACTTTGCTAAATACATTCTTAAACATTTTTTTAAAACCCAAAGACCGAACAAAATTGTTTACTACCCCTATACATTCTACGATTCCTACATCCTATAGTATTGGATTATTTGGTCTAGATAGGTGATCCAACATCTAAATAGGTAGAAGTTACGAGTAGAGAATAATTCGTACTCAGCATATTCCCAAGTGTGCAATGACTGTAGCAGTTGGGAGCGTATCGTGTTGAAAATTCAATTTCCACGGCATTGTGTGGGCGGCGCATTGTGTAGGCGCGGCGCGTCCGGCAGCCACGCTGCTCCAGCTGCCGCGTGGCCGCCCGGCGCGCTCGTCATGCAGATAACAGTAATAAGTGTCTCTGCACATACGCACGGCCGTCTGATGTTAAAGTAAGCAGTACGTGTGTTATGGTAATCAGATGGTTGATAAGTTGATACAATTAAATATTTTTAAGTATATGTATTATTCATAGATAGATTGATTGATTGATATGATATTCATAGATGATTGCTCATTGGTCTTTTTGTTTGCCACGAGCAGAGTAAGGGGTCTTGGGTTCGATACCTGAGCTATTTCATGGTACTTTTTGTATAAAATAGTTGGCGAATGGCAGAACTACGCTTCTCTGTCTACCCTTTCACCATAACCCTCTCATTATACCTCTAGTGGACGAGGTATGATTTAAAACCAAAGTCTGTCACGCTGAGTGCGGGTTGACACACATATAAGTAATACAGAATAAATATTAGGAAACAAATAAAGTTATGTATAAGCCGCGTGGTGCGACTCGACAGCGACACAGTGAGCACAGGCGGGTAGTGGGCCGCACCGCTCGTGTTGTAGCCAGCTCCCATAGCACTGATACTATTACATACATACTCGTAGCGGCCGCTTGTCACTGCCGCCGCGCCGGCTCATTTGCTTCTCTCTTCTTTTAAAACTAAATGAAAAAAGAGTGGTAGATTCACACGCTACAGTTTTCATTACTCATCTAAGTATGCACTCTTGATTGAACTATTTGTTCAGGGAATAGAGATTGTGATGAGTTCGATTCCCATAAAGTTCAAATAAATCGTGACGATGGTTCATATGTGCAAATATAATTATCTTGAAGTACTTTGTTAGGTGTCTGGTCGACGCTGACCGCAGATATTATTATTATTTATGCGGGAGATGGCATATAATATATGTGCTTGATATGAGCTTATCCCGTTTTTTGAAAGTTAGTCGATCTTACGGGCGTACGTAATAATAAGTAGGACTGTTATATTTAATGAGTTTAACTTATTTTTTTCTAAATGTTATTCTTCGATGTCTGTACGAAGCCATCCCCTTGCAACTTTTAAAGCATTGCAATATTTCTTGTAGTTTCCCCCAACTTTTCTTACTTTCAGAAACCATAAAATACATTTAGAATTTGCATAAAAGACACGTTGTATGCGACAACATGAATACAAGCGAATAAGATTATAATCACTGGGCTGGGTAGCCGCTACCAAGGCTAGTTCTCGATCGGAACTCGAAATCAATTCGCTACGAATCACCAAAACCAGCGTGCAAGTATGAAGCGTGAGTGATGAATGCGGGAGACGCTCGGCGGGGCTCGCTCGCAATGCAAATAAAAATATTTCGCACTCGAGACTCACTTCCTCCTCCTTAAGAAACTTGACGCGATAATATCATAATAATAATGAATGAAATGTTAGTGTTAAAATTTCTTTTTTTTAATTCAATGCAATAGTGATAAAGAAGACCATGTAAAGATACTCGTAAGTGGTCACCATCGCCTATAGTCATCTGCAACACTAAAGTCACGACCAGCGCATTAACAGCTCTAAATTACTCTTTTGACGTTTTCATTGTCATAGCTCACTAAAAACACTTTTAAGGAAGCCTGTTCCTAGATAGTCATGTTCGTGGCAAGAATACATCGATGTAGAGTGCTATCCGTTTAACTGGTAAGGTTGAAACTTCTACCATCGGCTAGGGATGTAAATATTCGCCAGTGTGAATACGGTAGAAAACACAGAGATAATGAACATCAGGTCGTGGAGACCTATACCAGTTACTATTACTTAAAAACTGCACTAGTGCAACTTATCTCAATGAATCGGTCTTCAAATTCATAACAAAAACGTGTGTACGCACGTAAGTTATATTCCTTTGGCGTAACAAGGTAAAAATCTTTCTAAACATTTTATCCTTCGCGTTATCCTATGTTTGTGACGAAAACGACATTAACAATAGAAAAAAAAGGTATTTAATAGGTACATGCGAATAAGGTTTCATTATAACGCATCATCTAATTAAATGGATGTTAGTTAAATATCATAAAAAATATATGTACTTAATCGATAATTATACATTTCTCTGCACTATTTGAAGGCATGTCGAAAACTGAAAAAGTTAAATCGTTTTTAAATTATTTCCCGCTGTGATTTAGTTGATTATTCGTTTATGTTTGTTTAAGTAATCCAAATATTTATCAAAACTTATTTTGATACTTTCGTCATCTTGTACTGCGTATAGAACAACCTGACGATAAATTTTACTTAAAATATTTGGAATATTTTAACTTTTCCGGACTTTAATAATTATTATTTGTATCTATTATTAATTAATTTATTTATTTGTACACCTATTACATATTAAATAATTATGTAATAATTTATTTTAGTTTATGATATATATAAATAATAAGTAAGTACATACCGTCAAGTAACCTCAAATTCTACATACGTACTCAAAGTAATATGTGAAAATCACTTAGAATCACAGTAAATTATCTTTAAGTTAATAAATTGTTAATAAATATCAGTCACCACGATATATTTTTTGGAAAAATATTTATGTATATTTATATATATATTTTATTCGGGCTGTTAGAAAACACGCGCTGTAGGTTCAGAAATACTTGAATAAATATTATAAACACACTTGGCAGTTTTCACGCAAACATACATCGATGTTCTTACTTTGACTCTGTTGGTAAGTTTTTGAAAAACTAAAATGATGACTAGCTAATTTCATGTCGTCAGGTTTTCGTGACAGTGTGCGCGCACATCGCAAAAATTGATTCTCATCATTTTTCCCTAACGCGCCAAAAGAAGTATAACCTCAATAACAAGGATTTCTCAAAATAAATGATTAAAAAGTGAAAAATAGTAGTACGTGTTTCCGAACACAGACGTGAAGCAGCCTGCAATATAGCGGAAACGCGGCAAACTCGATTGTTCAGTTTGACAACAAATGCTAACTTATAAATGCAAAATACACACGATTCTCAGCTCTATTCCATTAAAATAACGCCTGAAATTGATTTTATCGTGAAATATGCCGCGTAGAACCTAAACAATAATATACGAGTATGTTTCATTGTGTAAGTTCGAACGTATGGTTGACATATGTAACTTTTGTTAAATGATATTATTACACAGATAACGTCAAGTTTGATGAGATGGCGGCGTAGCGCTTTTGTCTTATCTATGCCTACCTACCAAATAATAGTTCAACGTATGCCACTCGTAACTCATTCAATCATATTGAATTTGCGTGTTTATCTCACGATTGTTTCATCAGTCCTTGCGTTTGTTAGTAATTAATTTATAATTTTTAAAACTAAAATAAATGTATGCTATATTTTTTATTCACCACGTCGATGCACAATTTCCGCGTCTTGATCAGTATGAACGTTCATAACCGTAGAAACTGTAATAAAAACGCTTTGTTTATGTCCGATTTAAATTTAGTTAATGGCTATTAATGTGATATTATATCACCTTTGCTTTGAGTAAAATAGCATCCGTAAATAGAGAATTATAAAAGAAATACCTAAGGAAAATATAATGCATTCGGTTTAACACTTCCAAATTTATTACTTGTACTTATGCTTGTATTAAGTACAGGGTAGTATATAATAGGGTACGGTCGCACAAATATCGTTCCCTTTTTATAAAACAAGCGTATAAAAAAAATATCATATGTAGAATAGTGAATAAATCGTCAAACATTAGGTCGACTATTCCTTTATTGCAATAAACAACCAAAAACCTAGAAACATTGTTACAACCTATGCAATCGTAATTTTAACAAAATGAGATAAATTCTAAGAATGTCGGGTAAGGCGCCCAACTCCGTCCCCGGGGATGATATTGAGATCACAAAAATTAGTACGTGACTTAAATGTAGTCATTGTGGAACATAGTATAAAAATATATTTACATTTGGTTAATAATTGGTATAAAAAATTATTTAGGTTGGTACGGTAATTTGTTGGTAAAAAAACTGTATGTACATTTCGTTGTAAACATTTGGTGCATCTTATCTATTTCTCACCTTTTCTGTCTTGAAAAAATGTTTTGAGACAAACTGGATATTTAACATCATCCATGTCGCTGTCTTCTTCATCAGTACAAACTAAAACTGGATCATCTTCAGACGTGTCCTCCTCAAAAGACTCTTGCTTTCGACCTTTGTTATTTTTGTTCTTTCTTCTTGTTTTATATTTGGCTACACTTGTAACGTAAAAAATCAACATCACGCTTGTAACGCCCGAAGAGGTACGCAAAGGAGTGCAGTGCACTTCCACGATACGCCAGTTACGTTTTTACGTCCCATGGAATATATGTTGAACCTATTGCTTATACACCGAGCACACATCCAGACTCCGAGTCACTTTTAAAAATTCTAAATTAGAAAAAATCTAATAGTTCCCGCTCCAGGATTAGAACTCTGAACGTTCCGATTGGCATTCGCCCTTGCAACCACTCGATCAACCAGCCAAACACACTACACTTCTGTTTCTTTTTTTCCGGTCATTCTTTCACCTTTCTCTTTCTTATTTGCCTGAATTATTTCTTTTTATAAGTTATTTATTTCTTTCGTACTACCTGTATAGCTTATTTCATAGCTTCGTGATTCCATAGTTTACTTTTTGGCGTCTGTAGAATAAATAAAAATAATAAACTGAACGTCAAGATTAGTTAGGAAAATTAATCTTTAAAGTAAACCGAAGTACTTAAATACTGTCTCGGGGACGAATGTAGGTCCACGTAGGGGTGGTATTAGGAACTTCCTAAAGTATGAACGGACACCAGTTCCAGGAAAAACACATGTAATAAACAATTCTATTTTTGTATTGCTTTGAACGTTATGTAAACACAGTTTATTTTGATAAAAATATATCCAAATAAGACAAGTACTCCTATATCAATATTTAACTACATACATAGTTCAAATAGTATTTTGAAAAAACTCACCTTGAACAATTTTCTTCTATTTTCAACATCTTGTTCCAAGAGCGTCGTCTTACTTCTACATTTTCAAAATGATCGATGAACGTAACTAATTATCAATTCTTCATCATCACCAGCCTGTACCTGTCCACTGCTGGACATAGGCCTCCCCTAGAGCGCGCCACGTTATCAATTCGGAATGAGAAAAATAGATAGCCTTGATTATTACAACAAATACAGTAGGGGACTAAATTAGGCTTGGGGACGAAATTTGCCGTCTGTACTTTGCGGAAACAACTTTCGCAAGTGCCTGGTCTGTTAAGGATATTTGATGTAAAAAAATCCATACATATCGCTAGCTATTTACCAGCTTGTCATAAGTAGCCACTGATCATGGCGCTGGCAGGTCGTGCTATGACACGGCCTAGCCACAGCTACATGCCTCAGTTGCCTACAGCGTGCAGTGTGGTCGGCGGCAGACAGCGATCCTTACGCTCTTCATCAACGAGATATTAATAATGTCGCCACAGATTACGATTTACACCTATTATAATAATTATTGTATCACCATGCCAAAACTCCTACGGGGTAGGCACAAAACACTTGTGTCACAAATATCGTTCTTTGCAGAGATTACGTGCGTTTTTTTCATTTATTACTCTTCACAGACGCACGCCGTTATGTTACACTTCCCAGCAGGCAGTCCACACCTACTTGGCTAAGACAAGTAAGTTTTGATCTCTCTCGGCCTCTCCATTACGACTATTTAGAGAATTTAGTACCCACTAGTGCAGCAAACCCGCAGCTTATGGACGTCCTGATGAGAAGAGTTCCATAGAAAGTTTTAGAGATAAGACTACGGGTTCAACATTCAGGTGAGATGTAGATGAATGCGAGAGGATTCGGGTTTTTTACTATTGAGAAAACGTCTCTATGCGATATGTATTGTTAGCAAAATAAACAGTACTTAATTGTCGCAAACACAGCCACATACTTTGGAATCACATTGTAACAAACAAGTTGTATAATCACAGGTGTAATGCCCGAAGACCTAGACAAAGGAGTGTAGTCCTCTCCCACGGTTTACTAGTTACGTTCACGTCTGATTATGAAATAGGTGGTGAGACTCCACACTTCGTACCACTACTATACATTTCAAAACAGAAAAATCCAATAGAAACCGATCCGGGAATCGAACCTAGGACATGTGGATCAGTAGTCGTGCTTGCAATCACTCGTCCATCGAGGCAGTTACATAAAATACAGTAAAGGCTTCTTATTCACTAATTCCATCTATGGAAAGGAGCTTTATTCTTAAAAGGCTAATTGTTAGTGCTACGTCTGACAGCAATCTCAATTTAAACATCTATTTAAAGTGGCGAAGCAAAAAATTATACTAAATTCCTTAAACCTTTGTATAAAATTAATAATAAAGACTCATTTTAATTACTACTTTATCAATAACTGTACTTTATTTTAGTTTTATTTAGCATAGCTTGGAACGTATCCCCTATGATTCTATACTAATTACCATTCCATATTCGCGGCATATGTATGGGACGTAACCCCGCCAATAAGGAGCTTTTACTTAACGTTATACATATCTCCTCTCTTATAATTTTTACGTAACAGCCGATCTATCTATAGTTCTCCTGGCCACTTTGGACCACGGCGACATAAGTTTTGCTTAACGGTTGTTGCGTTGCTCGTGTATTTAAATTTGCGTTTGCAATAATTGCACGTCAGGATTTTATTTTCATGATGATATTAAATTTTGAACAGCTGATAAATACAACTTAAGTGTCGGTTGCGCGAATACGACGGCCGTTTGTTGAAGCGTTCCTGCTTGGCTCACGGAACTGTTCAAAGCTAGCTATTGGACCACGTCAGCTCGGCCGAGTTCAGTAGCATTATTACATATAAACACCATGCTCACCATTTACTATCTAGTTTCTTATTTATTATATACTAGCTGTGACCGTGATTTATTGCATTTTATGTTTTAATTTTTATGTACGGAACCGTAATACTTGGTCTGAAATAGAAATGTCCTAAGTTACTTCTTACATCTACGGTCGCTCATGGCGACTTCTTGTGGCGGTACAGTGGTTAGTTTCGTGAGAGCGCTACTTTTGCCTCTTAGTAATGTTTGCAACGGCGACAGTCGCAATTTAGTATCGTCACTAATGCGCGACCGTTTTGGAACACATTGGGTGAAAGAGACGGCGGTGGTGCGGTGCCGGCGCCAGATGCGCCACGTGGGCGCTCGTGCACGGCCCACGAACATTGCCGCTGTACGCGACCTCTCTAATTAGTATAAAAAGATTAACTACAATACATATACGTAGGAAGTACTTCCACGGTGTGTCTCATCGGAACACATTGACACGTCCGGCTCTCTTCAATAAACATACAGGCTCATATGTACAATAAAAGAACAAACGTAGATATATTTGAATTTCGATCAAATTTATTTATTTATTTGCCGGGTTAAATATAAAAAAATGACGTTTAATTTTATCGCAAAACAACAACTTCATGTTTCAAACCATAACAACAGTCGGTTCCCATTCGAAAATAAATTTACAAATCTTACCAGTCGCAAACTTTTCGTACAAAAGTTGTTACAATCAGGGAAGTCGATAAATTTAACCAAATCAAATCCCCATAAAGCGAAAAGACTTAGAAACTTGTCTCTCGGCCCGTAGACAGTGGTCCCTTGACGGGCGCCAGTAATTTCAGCAAGCGAGACGACTACAGAATATAGGGGTAACTATCTCGCTCTCGGCGCCCGGCGACTTGGCGCCGTCTGTCGCTCGTCTGCCGCCACTCCGGAGCCTCTTACATAACTGCCAAGGATTTTAGCTTCCTCGCAAGAGGTCACGAAAACATGGAAAACGGGTCAGGTTAAAAATTAGCCCCTCAGCAATAAATACGCTTGGAATAAGTCCGGGGAGAGGATGGCTAAGTGTTGCCAAGCGCTTATCACGGTTATTGGCGGAGGTTCACTTCGTAATGTGTCATTTATGATATATATTTTGCATATCCAATGTTTTCCTCTTTTATTATTTTCGTATTTGATTTACTTCCTATTTGATTTTCGTATTTAATTTCATTCCTACTTTTACAGTTAAAATCCCCACACAGTTTTCTTACGGATAAAAGTAGATTCTAACTTGCAGTGGAGGCCTCACATATCTAGTTTGTGTAGTAAACTTAGTTCTGCAGCTTATGCTGTGAAGAAAATTAGACAACTTGCTGATTTAGCCACTGCGAGGCTCGTTTACTTTGGCTACTTTCACAGTGTAATGTCTTATGGTATTTTGCTGTGGGGTAATGCTGCAAGTATAGACGCCATTTTATTTTACAAAAGAGGGCAATAAGAGCTATTTATGATCTTCGATGTCGCGAGTCCCTACGAGAACTGTTTAAAACTGTTACGATTTTGACTGTGCCTAGCCAGTACATTTATGAAAATATTATGTATACAAGAACTACTATTTAACTTTGGTAAAGAATAATATTAGAGGGAATTATAATACTAGAAATAAAGATAAATTGGCCATTCCCCGCTTTCGCTTAAGTAAGGTGTCTCATTCCATTATGGGGAACTGTATTCGCTTTTACAATAAATTACCAAAACACACCATTAACCTTCCAGATAAAAAATTTAAATCTATTATTAAAGAAAATCTTTGTAAAAAAGCTAAGCTTCTTCTCAATAGTGAGGCATCTTTCGAAGCGGTGGTAGCGTCATTTTGACGTACAAAAAGTGTTCTTATGAACCAATTTTGAATAAATGAATTTGAATTTGAATCTGAATCTAGCAAGTACCCAGTTTTGTAGCTAAATAATTTTTAGATTTAATAAGCAATTGTAGGTGCTGTGAGATCATCATCAATTTCGTTCCCAAAAATATTAATGAAGTTTTTTATCAGCCTCTTTGAAAGTATCTTATCAAGCTATTATGAAATAAGCACAGCAACGGATTTGCCCGAACACTATAAGTAAGGATATACCTACTTATGTTAAAATTACATTAGATAGCGTAAAGTAACTCTTTTGTAATCAGTGGATTATACAGGTACTATATGAAGAGATATCCAATCCATTGTATTGGTTTAGAATCCAACTTCTGATATCAATTTTCTAATCGTAATAATTCCTTTTATAAAAGAAGGATTGGTATAAAAGAAAAAAGAAAAAAAAAAGAAAATGTTTTATAAAAGGTGGTTGGATTCGAAGAGCTGAAGATCGAGCTCAGTGACGTGGATGAGATGGTGACTATTGGAGAGGCCTATGTCCAGCAGTGGACGGGAGTAGACTGATGATGATGATGATGATGATGAAAAGAAGGAGACAAGCTCCCGTATAACGATTAGAAAATAAGATGTACTTACTGAGAAATAGGTGATTATTAAGTGTAAGAATCACTTAGTTGTAGTACTATTAAGTAATGTGTCCCGCTATCAATAGCCACCGACATTGTAATCTTACCCAGAAAAATACCTCACCCAAACACTGATTGTCTACAAGACTATTCCCTATTTGAGATTCTAATTTCAAGTCGCTTAAAGGGGGACTATCTATGAAAACTAAGGTGAAAAATTTCGCGTCCATGTGGCTGGACCTCTTTCGTTAAATTGAAAACGAAAATGTGAACACTATGGTTCCACCTTAGAAAAAATACAGCGGTAGACAAACCATAAACATCTAGAATGAATACGGATAGAAAAAGAAACTCTTAAAACTGTGATTATGTCATACTACTAAGATAATGGTAGTATGTAAGGTATACATAATTATTTTCTAGCTTATTGCATATGTTAAATTAACTTTTAAAACGTATGTTACCATAAACATGCATGTAAGTTTACGTTCGTAACTCTTAGGTATATTTAAACATTATTATATCGACAGCTTGAGTATTTGCAGCGAACGAGGAAAATGAGAATATATCACCTACCTACACATTTACATAGAAGTGGATTCTCCTACACTCCTCCTATACTCCACAGCTTTAGTGCATGTACCTGTTTCGCGCCATTTACTTGTCTTCAAGGGACTTCCCCTACTCATTACAAATAATGTGCTCAGGTATTAGGGTTGTCCATTATTTTAATACAAAAGTCAGGTGATATCCGTTGTGTTTCAAGCAAACTGTAAAAATGTTTTTATGTTTAGATAGTTTGGTTAGATTTGGATATGTACAAACGTACAAAATTGTATGCTGGATATTCAGAGTGTAATATTCAGAGTGTGAGATATTTTAGAATTCTACAACGTCTATATTAATTTTACCATTTCAATGTTCACCGATTATGATGATATCTCCAGAAGTGTTGTGTTGTGTATAATTAAAAATGCATTATGTATAATTAAAAGGTTTTTTAATCATGAACCAGTAAGAACTGGTTTGTGATTGCTGGTTCATCGATATTAACTGTGTTTTATCATGTATGTTCATTTAATATTTACCTGCAACGGTTTTGTTTCACTATTGAACGTGATTATTATAATGCATTGTTTAAAAAGGTACAATTCCATTTTAGTAGTAATGTATATGACTACACGATTTGTATTTCACGAAGCCATCACGTCTGTAAGCACAGGTAATATTAGGGGATATTAGGCACAGTTAAGTATGTAATTAATAATAAAAAAGTAACATCTAAAAGAGTAACAATACGACTGTTTTGTCTGCGTTCCACTATATAGTGAACCTACTGCCACACACTGACTACAAGTCTAGACTCCGAGCTACTACTAGGAATTTCAAGTTAGAAAAACCCGATTCAGGGATTGAATACAGGAACTCTCGATCGGTAGTCGACCAACGATACAGTATTTAGCAATAAATTACTGAAATTATTAACATACTATAATACTTAGTGCAGTGCCAATCGTGCACATCCTAATATATTATCTTTAAACAGATAACATGTACTTTTCAATTTCGAAACAGAATGTTAAAATCTTGACCTCACATACTGTAAAGTGAAAATATGAAAGTACAAGTGACCTATGTCGTAAAGGTGACGGTTAAAGGACCTCTCTTACTAGTTTTATCAGTCCACTACTTCAGCGTGTATCCGTCTTTTCTCTGGGAAAAGCTCTGGTGGTACTGTTCAGACTAGAAGCCAATGACAGACACTCATCCGAACACATCAATGTACTCAATGTACTTGAATTTGTACAAAATATATTGTTTCAGTGATATCTACTAATATCTATCTATATAGTGGTAGGCACTATTAGTAATACATTAGGTAAAAAGCCATAAATTTGGAATAATGCAAATATTTTTTTTTGTGAATTACTGAATGTTTTAATCACACAACAAAATAAATTATAGTTAACTGATTTGTGACTATTATGTATTAGTGTAATATTATAATTATTCCTCACGCCTTTTCCTCATGCTACAGAAACCTCTGTGAATTGTAATTAAACCTTCAATTATTTATTATTCGTATTCGCTAGTTTCATTCTCAAAATATTGCGATGTTTTGCTTATAACAGACCTCAAGCAGAGCTATTCAAAATGCGTCTGTTTTAGCTATTAGGGATCATATTTTTCAAGAAATAAGATGGGATTATTTTAATATATATAAATTACTTGTCACGTCGTTTGTCTGCGATGGACTCCTAAACTACTGAACTGATTTTGATCAAATTTTGCACACTATGTGCAGTTTGATCCTGTTTGAAATCTCATCTTTAGATATTAATAGATATAATCTCATCTTTAGATATTTTTTTTTATTGATATATTAGATATAATCTCATCTTTAGATATTTTTTTTTTATTGCGAATTGACTTAATTCTCTGTTAATTCCATATGATTCTAACATATAGCGGTGTAAAGTAATTAGTCGACTGGATAGGGAGAATCCAATAGATGGCGCTATGTTAAAAGTAGAAACATTTCATATAAGCTACAATTTATTTCATGTCACACTAGTATAAAAGGCCACGTGTTTCTGAGGCTACAGTATAAGTTAAATTTATATTAATTATACTAACATTAATCTTTATATATAAAAATCGCGTGTCACGATTTTTTCCGGGCTTATCTCTGAAACTACTGGATCGATTTTAATGAAGTTTAGCACACATCTGTAACCTTGTCCAATTTAAAATATAGGCTATATTTCATTTCGATTAATGACCGCGACTTTTTATTGCAATTGTTTCTATATAACAAGTCATTATAATATTAATTAATTTTATAAGTTTCCACCATGATTATAAATGGACCGGCTTAACTCACGTACGTTTTTCGGGGTGGCCCGACTAGCTTCGCACCTGTACGAGGTCCTTCCTCATGAGCTC
>DWFT01000140.1:0-14268 GCA_018246795.1 Microceris patrobas patrobas
AAAGCATCTAGTCTAGTGGCTAAAAAATGTTGCATTTCTAATTTTATTCTTTTTTATTACATTAAATTTACAGTTATAGCAAATTTTTTACTGTTATATCTAACCGCTATGCGTCACTGAAAAAACATCGAAAAATATTGCACGATATATAAACATTTAAGTAATGCAGTAAATTAAACCCCTGCTCGATTTAAGCCTCACTGTCGGTTTAATTGTATCGTCATTTCGAATGTTTTCGTTCCTGTGACTTCAGTTTTAAATATTCAATGTGTTTCAGTGCTCGATAATAATAATGCTGCCAATTGTGAAGCACGCTTTTATTTGCGTTCATTCCGATTACCGGAATCGTCCGATTATGTTTATAACTTTATGTTATGCGTTTTAATTTTTACTATGCTTATAAATATAAAAACGTATAAATTAGTTTATTATTTTACCATTAGAAAAAGTATGTTTATTGGCACGATTTTACTTTTTGGTATTGGATTATTTTGGTAGATATTGCTTAACTTTGAAGATCACTTACGAACAAGTTACGAGCTCTTTATTATCATAATGTTTACCTGAGACGTTGATAATTAAAATACATATAAATTACTTCTACTCTTTTTCAATAACCACCGCGGTGCATTTTCCTGGTATCGGCAGGTGCTCATGAATAAGCACATCGAACAATTCCCAAACCATCCGGGTACCTATACCAAATAACATACGCGAGATAAGCCGGCGTATAATTATTAATCAGTTTTTCCTCAATTCTAATTTACTACGTAGGTGTATGTACTAAAATGTTTAAGTTCTCATATACATGTATGTATGTTTGTATATTAACGTCCGCCAATGTAAATTGTATGTAAATTAACGTCCACCATCAAATACAATGCCGCTAATGCCTCATTGTTAACCATATCAGAACGAAAATAAACAGGTTATAGCTTCCCACGACGATTAGTAACGAATTGAAATAATATGCCATTAGTTGCTGTTAATATGCATTGTCTTAAATGTAATGCGTATTTAGTTTCGTAACCAGGAAAATAGGTATTTATATGAAGAAACACCTTATAATAATTAAACATGCGACTATAAGAGTTATGATTTTAGTTGATTATCAGTTTCTTTTTATCTGAAATGAGGTTGGTTTTCTATTGTAGGTTAGACAGATCGATCTAGTTATGCCCCGCTTAGGTGAGGTAGCTTTCTGAGAAAGTCTTCGGGTAGGAGCTAGGCTGCAAGTAGAGGATAGGACGCGATGTCGCCTCGTAGGGGAAGTCTATGCCTAAATGCCTACACTGAGGCAGACCGATGTTGATGATGATAAGAGCACTCATGCCGCAGATTGGGTTTACAGATACTTAAGTCCAATATTTCGAAGCGAAGTAGTAATTTATAATTATACTTTAAGAACATAAATATAATTAGATAAATTGTTACATTGTTTCGCTAACTTAAATACAGGTCAACACGAATTCGGCTTTTAGAGACAATTTGTAATCCTTTATATCAAAACTTTATAACTTATTTAGTTATACATACTACATAGTATTCCAAGTAATATCTGATATACAATTGTGTTCATATTGGCTAACTAAACTTGGTTTTACATCAAAATATCATTAAAATGGAAGAATCATTTTCACACGTTATGTTTAACATATAAAATCATAATATAATGTTTTACATGCATACATGTTTTCACACCAGGTCCGTTATTAGCTAGGCAGAGAGCATTGAGAGTCAAATATCTTTCCCTGTACCTTTGCAGTACCTGATGTCCTTCTTCCACATGCATCTCTATCTTTTCATATATGCAGGATGGTTTCGTAGTCCTCTTACTTCTCCTTGGGTCATAACTAGATACGTTATACTCTCATATTTTTTTAAATAGTAAGTACACGTGAAATAAGAAACATACTTCACTTCACTTCAAACATAGTTTGTCTTTGACATTAGTCTTACTCGAATATAAAGCTTTAAGTCTAACTGCATTTTAGCATCTCAATTCCCCAGGAACGGGTGGAGCTATAGATAATAAATGGGCATTTCCTTCGAAACCCACGTCGTAATTAATCAGCCAGACACTTTTCCCAACTAGGATCATAGTAAATGGCTCGGATTAGACACGAACAAGTTCTTTCGTCCTTCCTTAGATTTTAACACGCAATTTATCGCGGCCATTTCGCTTTCCTTTTAATTTTTTTTCCCAATCTCTTTGGTATCAGAAGTGCCTTGCGATCGACATTTTACAAATTAACGCTTTTAACTTGGAAACTTGACTCGATATAGAACGGCTTTTATTATTTTCATTGCAAAGCAAAACAAGTTGTGGTAGGAATTTAATAGCAAAGGAAAAAGTAATATGTCAATTGCATTTGTTACAAACTAAGAAAGTTAAAAATACAATTAGGCGATTAATTATAAAATTGCAATGTAGCGAATTTTAAGCAATTCCTTCTTCTCTCAATTTCTCTTCTTTAAATTCTTCTCAAAAAACTATTATTTGGTAGAAAAGGTTGCGTGCATTGTTATGATAAATGAGGTATGGCTGTGTGTTTGTTTTTCAACTGTGAAACATGTCGATTGTTACGGCTATACGAACACAGAGTAGATAACAATTGGTGAGAGTTTATAATGAAAAGCCATTGGTAAAAGTAGCCAATAAATTATAATACATTATAAAGCTTGCTTTATTGGCGTTTCTGTGATTAGTATGGACAAACGTATATTACAGACAAAAAATCTAAAAACCATTGTTTTTGGGTATATTGCTTATATACCTATATTGCTTTAAAAAAATCTCGAATAGTAGTTTTTCAACAACACGTCTTATGTACAGACACCGAATAGATAATAATTGATAGCCATCTAATACTTATCTTGTCGGATTTTTCAGATAAAAGTAAATTTATTTACAACTCCGTGTCGTTTGTGTACCTCATAAAGTACATTTGAACTAAATGTTTAACTGTTTAGCAGGAAGATAGGTCTTCTTGCCCATAAAAATACTTAGGTATATAATTGAATGGGACAGTATGAACTTACGCCTTACATAGCTACTACTTTATAATTTTTAGCCGCTTAACTTGAATGTCTAATCGGATAAAGAAATAATATAAGTTTATGTAATATTACATTAAATTTGCATTGCTTTATAACACACTTTCAATTTATGTTGCAATTTTTTCGAAATAGAAAAATGTTGTAATACGAATACATATGTATATCTTCCTATATACATATAATTACATATCTTTAATGCAATACAATGCATACGAGATTGTCTATGTTACGTTATATCAATATGAAAGCAACAGTCGTAATCTAAATCCACGGGATTACCAAAATATGTGTGCGCGCGGTAGTTCGCCAATACCAAACTTTAGTACGTGATAACTGGCATATCTGTATTTATATTCCGAGAAACTCGTTCTCCCGCCTGTAGACGCATCAATATTTTCGTTAGACTGCACTGAGACGCCGCGTCCGCGATACGTTCTCTCGTGAGAATCATTACAGCTATTTGACTTTTTGTGCATGTGCAGATAACAATGGTAAAATTCTAACAGTCACGTCCGTTGAGGTTTTTGACCTCGCGAGGTTAATTTTGTGTGATATTTAGTGTTAATTGGAGTTACTTTTACAAAAAGAGTATTAATTAGTGATTAAAATGACGATAACGAACTATGAACTAGGAGGCGCCGTCATAGACAACATTGTCGTTAAGAAAAATGGAGTCGGAACATGGTGCGCGCAAAATTGGAAACCGATCCTGGCTGAATTTGTGTCCACCACACTATTGCTGCTTCTAGGTTGTATGTCCTGTATACCCATAGATGGATTTACTCAGCAGCCACCCCTTTACTCACCGTTTGGGTTCGGTTTGATCGTCTTGTTCAATATTCAATCATTTGGACATATTTCTGGAGCGCACATGAATCCATCGGTGACCTTCACAGCCGTCATATGGGGTAAAATGTCAATAGCCCTCGGAATAGCGTACGTTATTGCTCAATGTCTCGGTGCTGTTACGGGATATGGAATTTTGCTCGGGGTTACTCCGATCCCGATGCTGGCAGACAGCGTGTGCACAACTCTGCCTCACCCGAACCATTATTATTACCAGGCGCTTATTATCGAAATATTCTTGTCCGCTGCACTAGGTTTCATCAACTGTGCGGTATGGGATCCCGTTAACCAAGACAAACAAGATTCAAATCCTATAAAGTTTGGTTTAACCATCGCCGGGCTTTCCATTGTAGGAGGGCCACTCACTGGTGCTAGCATGAACCCAGCGAGATCATTCGCACCCGCGTTGTGGACCAGCACGTGGCGAGGACATTGGATATACTGGGTTGGACCAATGGTCGGCGGGGGCTTAGCGGGCGTACTCTACAAATATATTTGGCTCGGTAAAGTAGAAGAACAAAAAGATCGTTAAATTCGTAGCAACGACACACTACGACAGGCGTAAAAAGTCGTTTATCAGTCGTAGCTTCGCGCACCTTATCGAGTTTTTTAATGCATAATCCACTAACATTAATCCCACAAAATTAATACGCTCTAATTATGCAAGGTTACATTAGCGAATTGGAAAAAAAGAACATTATTTTTAAACGAGATTAGGTTAGTGAAATTCCATAAAATGACAAAGGTTTTGTGTTAATTGTAAATAAATGAAAAATGGGAAAATTTGTAAAATAATAAAATATCCAGTTACTATTAGTATGAGATGTACCTACTATAGATTAGTATAGACTTAATAGTGACAGATAAATATTTTTATGTTACGCAGTGTGTTATACAATGTATGTGTGCAAATAAAAACAAATCTCGTGCAAACTAGTAAATCCCAGGCTTTGATAACGTTTTCAGGATGTCTAATATCCTGCAATGGTGTTTATTATAAAGCCTTTTATTTATATTGAATTTTATCAATATCAATGTAGTGTTTTCAATTCTTTGTTTGTATATTTTTACTTCCTTATTTTTAAAAGCTCAACAGCACCGCCCCGAGCTGTAGTATTGTGTTGTCGTATTCTCTCCTATACATATGATATTTTTCAAATTGTGATAGGTATCAAATGTTTCAGAAGCTAAATACTATAATACTTTTGAAAATTTATAAATGAGGAGGTATTAATTGTATCTTTTAGTTTTTAAATTTTACAAGGGGTAGGTTTTATAATGGAAAGCAAGCGAAATAAATACGCATAAAAGTAACATGTAACATTATGGATATTACTCGTATATCTATACAACATGTATAGTTTACGGCAAAATAAAATGTTTGATATTATATTCTCAAAAAGAGAACTTATCAGCTTATCATTCCCTGATGTGTTTACTACGGGGACGAATTACTTACATATCTTTTTATCACTTGAATATTATCATATAGCGTATTTTTATGATACTCATATGCTATACACGAACCGTACGTTTGGTTTGAGTTACAATACATGCGACATTTTCCCTTGTGCTCTTAGCGATCGGCTTATACCTTCTATTGTTTCTTTTTTGCTCAATAACGTTTTATAAATAGTTTGTTGAATCTTTTGTCATGGAATAATAAAATAGTAATTCAATTTGTATTGAGCGCATTAAATTAGAAACTGTATATTAAATACATTTTCACACTTACGTGGCAATTACGATTTGTTGTACGCAAATCGATAATTTGCAATTGAAAATTTGCACGAAACATTGTTAGTATAACATTGAAAATATTTATTTTTCAAATGTCAGATATTATTTTTATTTAATTCAATTTCTTTTGTATAAACCGATGTATATAAATAAACAAATATTAGGTATGGACAGACGAATTTTTATTTTTACACCACTTTGGACAATAAATATTGCTATGTAGGTAGTTTATAATTAAAAGTATTTTTCATTAATTTACAATTCCAAATTATAATAGCAGACTATTAGATAATATTAAGAAATATAATAGTGTTATAATTATGTCGACTTAATTAAAAAGTTGCTTGTATTTTTAATCAGCTAGCTTCTTTTCGCAACTTTGTGCCTACTTACAAGTTGACTTCAGTTACGGACATCTGCGAAGCGCACTGTTTGATGAACTTCAGCGTGGCACTATGAGTAACATCAAAAGGTTGTTAATTAAACTAATTGAACGAGTGAATGATAAAAATAAAAGCAATTCCTCCTTCAATTTTCTACAGCATATTAGTAAATTAAATGAATTTACTACCAATTAATTTGCATACCCACGGAATTGTTTATAAGGCGCGGGGTTTATTTTAATTATTCTTATAGTATACAAAATAGTGATGATATCAGCTATTTTGTCATTACACGGTTGGATGCGAGTGTCTTCTAAGAATGGAAAGGCTTAAATACCACAGTGTGCACGCTGATCAACAACATCAACATATGTATATACATACATACATATTGGCAGTTCCATTATATTTATAATCATAATCAGGTTTTCTAGTATTTTTTTTCTATCTTAGCGCTAGCAATTCTGCATCTTCTATTATATAAATACCTAGTGGTCGATACCTCTGTGGAATATTCACACTTATTGGTATTTTTATTCTATCTCTACTATTTTGTATGCGCAAATCATTTCCAGGAACTACATTGCGTTGCGTCAGAATGACTGCGTTATCCGCATGATAATTTTTTATACGAAAATAATTGTAGGTAGAAAAATGCCCAAGTAGGATATGTTTGTTATATATATGAATATATAAATGATAGAGGTGCATTCACCTCATGTCCGTAAACTCGTAATTAGCAAAAATATTTTTTAAAAGAACAAAAAAGTGCTAATTATTAGATACACAATTTTGATTAGATATCACGTTTATTGACTGTCTCGTCTTTGTTTATAGTCTAATGGAGTATTTTGCCGTGAATTAAAAAGCCAGTGATTTATTAGAAAAAAAAACCAATTAGTAATAAAAAAATCACCTTTTAAATTTAGAACGAAAACCATTTAAAAAATAATATTGTCGTTGGAATTTGCACCTTTTTATTTATGCACACCTAATAACAGGTGCAAAGGAAAAATGTTAATGTCCTCTTAACAACCTCGTAATCGTACATGATATGTGAGTAATACACTTGTGACCTCCTTTAATTACCTGTACGAAATACCAATATTGCTATAATTTACTACGTATTATATTGACAGGACATGTTTTTTTTCAATAATATTTCGTTAATTAGTTTAAAAATTTACACAAACTGATAACTGCACTATTTCAACTGAAAACCGACTAAAAGAAACAGTTATTTAAAACAATTTATTAATATTTGGTGATATAACATCACACCTGTATTTACCCGAAGGGGTAGGTAGAAGAGAATAATAAACTCCCGCCATTTACCAATCAAGTTATAACACGTTTCATTATGGAAGAGGCTCACTAGCTAGCCGACTAACTTATTGACATTTAGTAATTTTTAATATTGGAACAGTTAATAAAAACAATATGAAACGCGCACATAAATAGTCATTAACAAAGACAGACACAATGCAAGGATTAAAAAAAATACATTTTAAAAACTTCTATCCAGTGTTACATTGTGTTGTTATTTATACATATGTCGTCGCCAGTGTGCACATCGATGTGTGAAGAATGGGCAAATTTCTTGTATGAAGTTCTTTAACGTTAGTTTGAACGGAGTTAGTGCTGCTGCTTTAGAAAGTATCGAGCTGTATTGACGTCGTTGACCCGTGCCACGTCTGAGTTTTAATGAAGTACGTTCTTTGGAGCTCTCGTACGAAACTTATTTATTCTTCATGTTATTTAGTTATTCATCATGTTATTCATGCGAAGAGCTGAAGATCGAGCTCAGTGGCATGCTATTGGAGAGGCCTATGTCCAGCAGTGGACGGGAGTAGGCTGATAAAGATGATGATGATGATGATTTAGTTATTCTTCATGTTATTTACTTATTCCTTGTTAAGTTACTTAATTATTTGTCATGCAGATTCATATTTCTTAAAAGTGTCACGTTTTATTTTAAACATAGTTAATTTGCTTTATATTTCGCTCTTAAGTTCGTTTCTTTATGAATAAAGCTGCACTTTAAATAACATTTTTATAATCATTCACATATTTTTTCGTTAGTTTTCATTTACTGTGATATCGATCAGTGGAAACTGTTTTAATTTACTTAGGTATACTCAATGTGAGTTATATAACTACTTTACAATGATTGTTTCCCAAGCCAAAATGAAATAAAAATACCAGTTCCATTATGACAAAAATGTACGGACAGATATAATTCAATATTTTTATACGTTTTAATGAGAATTGAATTCTTTTTTTAATGTTGCGCCAGTCGCATACAAATTTAAACACGAGGTAAATAAATCGCCAGCGCTGAGTCAGTGCCGTTTCCCATTAAGGTGCCGATATCGGGACGTTGAGTCAACTCGGTACATAGCAGATGAATCTGAGTGCTTCGGAGTTAATAGGACGGCGTCTGTTAGCTTTTTATTTCTCCCGTAATTGGATCCTGTGTCACTCGCCTTAACTGAGAATAAGCACCTACAGGGACCTACAATGTTTACCGTGAAAATTAATAACACTCTGATTATATTTATACTTTTAAATCAGTGTGTTATACATGAGACAGATTTTTGTCGGTGTTTCTAAGTTGATAGTCGTTAGTCGTTAGTATAGTATTAGTTAATTAAAAAAAATTATTTTCAGCCAGTTTAAAATATTTGTTACATTTTTAGCGATTATTAATACAATATGAAAGTATCACAGATTTAACTAATTCAATGACTAATAGAAATGTTAAAAAAATATCAAATATCAAAATAAGGTTCTAAATGCCCCTTTGTTTATTACTGGTTAAAGGCGTTAAGCCTTAAAATAAATTATTACCCAGCGCTGAGGTTCAGGTGAGTTGGGTGATATATTTGACAGATGGGTTCTAGGTGCTTCTGCCAGATTTTGATTTATTCAATGTAAACTACTTATTTACTACTCTTTCTAATGGATAAGGATACTAGTCTAACCGGCAAATCCATATCCATAATTTTAACCCTTACTTCACTATTTGAGAGGTTGTTTTGAAAATTATATTCAATAACTTGTGTAGATACTTCATCAAAATTGAAGTTATTCCTGAATATACAAGTTGTTAAGTAAAGGTTTATACATCTGAGTTATTTAGCTTTTACTATGTTAATATATTGCCTCGTTGATTGAGTGGTTGCAAGCGTGACTGCCGATCGGGAGGTTCTAGGTTCAAATACCGGATCGGTTACTATTGGATTGTTCTAATTTAGAATTTCTAGTAGTGAATCGGAGTCTGGACCTGTGCCCGGTGTATGACAATATGCTCACCACCTATTCCATGGGACTTAAACTTAACTGGTGAAACGTGGGGGTGCACTACACTCCAGTGCCTACTCCTTGGGGGATTGCAGGCGTGATACTACGTTATACTAATATATATCTTGAAAATTAATCATTTTAAAAGACCGTTAAAACGAATATTGTACATCCGCTCGTATAGAGGAAAAGTGTGCAAGGAATTCGATTGTTAGAAAAACAAAGAGACCTTCTCGCCCCAGCCATCTATTTTCCTCAACTTCAATGTGGTAATCACAGCGTACAATCAATAAGGGCCTTGATGAAAGATTTTTGAACATCATATTTTCTAACACATTTTTATATCTAATGTACTCCATATATATTTGATACGATAAGAGCTTCGACGTTATCGTTTAAATTGTAGAGATTAAGAAATTTAAATTAAGTTCTAGAGATTAGGATACAGTCGCTACAAAATATTATACCATTCTTGGAATTGGCAGTGAGAGACTATAGAGTATAATAAGAACCTACCTGTTGTGTTATTAAAAAAAATAATTTGTTAGAAATATTATTGTATTATGGTCTTTAAAGTTAATCTATTGTAAATTATTAAGTGAATCTCGAACGATTTCACCGATACGGAAAAAAATAACGATTGAATTTTGAAAATTCCAATTTCAACTCTAAAAACCGAGATAGGATTTTTTTAAGCTATTTTAATTAAGATTTTTTTCTGGAGAGCAATTCACAGCAGCAAGGAGTATTTAAATAAAGCTTCACATGTCCGGGTTTGATATTGATATGAAATTAACTAACTTTGTATTTAAATTAAGTCAACGACTTTGTTTCCTTTACAACTGCGAACCTAACTAACTGCCAGTTCCTCTTCTAAACCGACAGTTATTGCAGTCGGGCGACCAGTGAGTCCAATCCTGAAAACAGACGAACCAAATCCATTTGGAAACAGAATCAGTAATATAGCCGTAACTGTGCTAACATGCACACTGACATCCAATTATTGAGCGTGTATTCATTTACTTTTTAACATTTAAGATAATTCTAGGCTATAAATAGTGGATTTGGATAAATAGACGGAGGAATGGACTTATATGTCTTAAATAAATTGATAGAAAATATCTTCACTGACACACATTATTACCTGCTTCACGTTAATCAATATCGTCATACATGTTTGTTCGTTGAAAGTACTCTTGACCTGACTTTTATTTTAGAACGTCTTCGATTTGATCGAAGTACTTATTTAGTTTGATCTCCTCCTACTTTACAATTCACATTAACGTTATGAGTGTCTTTATCAATTCTATACTTCGATCTTTCTGTACACCCACCGAAGCATATTTTTTTTAAATCTTAGTCTCTGCGTTTTTTTTCACATTACACTTTTTTATAGTCATACCATTTATTAGGTGTACCACACACCGTATATAATTATTAATGTTCGTATACCTACCACACAGTTTGTTCTATTGTTTCGTTTTCGTCGCACAATTTCCTCTACCGTACATTAGTGAACGAACCAGTATTTCCACTCTCAATACATATTTTACACTACATAAATGAACAACTAATCAGTAACAATTTATGTACTTGCTTAACTTTCGCTTTCCAAATCTAAATTAACGATTAAATTAGAGCTATGATTTGTCTTTTGTTCTTTACTTTTTTAAGTTCTAGTCCTTCGCAAGAGTGTGCTCCTTCAAAATACGTTTGGGATTCAGTCTCGACATCTGCTTACTGTGAGGAGTTGGTATATTGACCTTAATAGTAGTCGGGTTTCTCCTTCTGATCACATCCACAAACGTGATCGTCGCTGATTTCATAAAGCTTAATACGACTTCTGTAATAGGATTCTCTTTAAATAAAACTGATAAAAGACGAATGATGAAATTTGAGGACCTCAAATATGACGCGGGCGAAATTCAAAACACTGCACCATTGTTTAAAATGTAGAATAAGTTATTGTTTTTCATTGTAACCCCGATTAGCATTATTTTATACAGAATAGGTTTTACTACTAGAAAATTCTTCCATTAAATGTGATGCTGTCCTCACAATTTGGTACGACGACGGCGTATGTCAACGATTCTATGCCATAGTCGTCCAGAATTTTTATCATTATATGAAATATTTAGATAATCATGTGTAAATAGTGTTTACTGTTATACCATCCATAGTTTTAAAAATATATTTATCGATATTACATGTCTAAAAAACCGTTTCAATTTGTTACAGCATCATGTTAAGTGTCTTACGCTTTGTTTGTTTTTGTAGGCCTGTCATAATATTATTAGATATACTTGTCATAAACGTGTGCCTAGAGTTTTATCTTTAACCCATGTTACTAATAATGTTTTTACAAGTTAATGTAGGTAACAAATATTATAAATTCGTAATAAAGGAATTGCATAGATCGATTCTACAAATTCGTGATATTATTAGTGCCTCTATTAGTATCTCTATTTGTTCTGTCTTACTCTATATGTGAAGTCAAAGATTGAATAGCTTTTAATTTTTTGAAATCAGGTGGCCTAGTGGTTTAAGTAGTGCCATATATAAAAGTTAACAGTTTATTATAAGGTGATATGTTGCGAGAACAGATAGTATTGAAATTATACTTTACATGCTTTTTTGCCTTAAACATACACGTTGGTTACTTCTCAAAATAATTAGAGGTAACGTGAAGGAAAATGCACATGGTACCTGTGATGACTATTTGTAAATTTATTATATGGCAACAGCAAACGGTAAATTTATATAATACACAGTTACAGTGAACTATTCAATAAAAAAATGAAGGCAGTTGTAAAGTTACTTCAGCTGAGCTGAATTCAACAAACTCGTAACATGGCCTAGAAATATTTCTACGTTTTTATTATCTTAGGAAAATAAATGCTTCAGTAGGTACAATATTAAACAGAAATTAAGTATACACCTTTATATTGGTGTGTCAACAGGTCTAAGTGCACGCACATATATAAATATATAATATATATTCATATCCAATTACCATCTCAGCAGCCCAAGTCAACCTCACCGGCACGTGGTGCTCACTGCTATAACAGACGAGGCTCTGGCGACCGGCTGATTGCGGTATAGCGAAGCCTAAATAGGCACGGCTAAATGCTCTGGCCGCCGACGGGCAGTAGCATTGGCGGTGCGAAAAGCCGTGCCCTGCGATCTCCAACCCGCATGCCCAGAGTGGAGATTACGGGCATAAATTCCCTTTTGGGGAGGCATAGGCCTCCCCAAAAGGGAATTTATGCCTGGACATAGGTCCAGCAGTGGACTGAGATAGGCTGATGATGATAATGATGATTCATAAATATGCACATAAAATATATAAGGTCATCAATATTATCATATTGTCTTTGCCAATAAAGATAATCTAATAAATGAAAAGATAAAGTAATAAATGGAAAATATAAGGATATATGAGTAGATTGATTACATTGATAGCGTGATATTTGCAGGATTAGGACGTATAATACCATTTGAAGAATCACACGTATCGTGTACATGGTCAAGAGTTATGTGTAATGATAACACAGTAATGATAGTCAATAATATTTTGTTGTATTTAGGGAGCTAAACTCGTTCTTAGTAAATTTAATCATTTGGCTATTTACTACCTCACGCCGGGTATCTGTCAGGGTACACAGAGAGCACTGAGTGCTAAATGCATATGTCTAACCTTCTAGATCTACTAAGCTTCTTCCACATTTATCATTAATTAATACGTAAATTTCGATGTACGATACATTTATCAACGGTTAAGTACGGTTACAATACATCTGTTAGCAGGTTTTAAGCTCAGATTTTAGTCAGATAAGTAATCAAGATATGAATTTATGTATCAATTATGTGTCTGTCTGTTTTGTGATTTATTTGTGTTTGTTTCTATTATTTATAACGTTGCTTAGCTCGGCTCACCAACAAAGCGTCATCAACGATAAAGTGGATAACCATGAAATATCTCGTTAGGCGTTAAATTATTCAGGTGTTATTACGGTTTGTAATTTAGTTTGAAACACATGAATCTTCAAAGCCAGCGAGTGGAAACTTTGCAGAACACAAACACTGTTTGAGTTTTGAGCGTCGGGAGAGTGATGAGGGTACAGATGCCCTCTGCGATATTACACAACACTTCCGGTGGGATCACATCCGGTGTATTCAACCTGCTGTGACATGTGCTACGATTCCAGAACGTGGGATCGCGTGTAAAGTAAGTTCGCGAATCGTCGCAACCATGTTCTATGTGATATGTATATGTTTGTGCATATATTTTAGTGTGTACTATAAACGTGATAAAAATGTATTAACAAACATTGCATTTTATTTAATATTATCATTTTCGTGCTAGCATTTCTAATGCTCCTGATATCTAGTCCTGCTAATTCTGCTGATTCAGGTGTGTGTATGATTAAAAGTCTAAACCAAAAATCCTACAGTAATTTAATTTAACAAATCGACGTTGTTCCTAATTAGCAGAAAATATAAAGTTTTGTAAATGTAAATAAAAAAGTTTAAACAATCGGTATATCTTTATAAAACGCTTCATTGACAAATATTAGTATTAAGATGAAAACTAATGAATATGAATTGCCAAATAAATAAAAAGATTACTACAAAGTATTGTGGCAAAGCTTCATACGTTGAAGACTTCCGAAAGAAATCAAGGAAAACTCCTCAAAGCGAACAATTTATTGAACGGACAACATAAATCTGCCCTTTCTTCCCGCATTGCGATGATTACCGGCGAAATATTCGACCCTTACTATTCAATTTGCCAAATCGTGTTGTTTTGGGGTACTTTCTTGACGGATGGGGTTCTTTATACAGTCGTTTTTGTTGGTTCCGGTGGGATGTTCATGGATTGGAACTGCTTTAGTAATAAACTGACCTAAACAAGTTTTATAGTTATGTTAAAGTT
>DWFT01000141.1:0-14247 GCA_018246795.1 Microceris patrobas patrobas
GGTAGTGAGCCTATTGCCATTCACAGGCTCAGAATCAGACTCCGAGTCACTACTAGGAATTCTAAATTAGAAAAATCCAATAGTACCCGACCCGGTATTTGAACTCAGGAGCTCCCGATTGGTAGTCGCGTTTGTAACCACTCGACCAACGAGGCAGTGTGACAAGGCAAAATATGAATCATAATATCAGTTGCTATGGTCACTTTCGATAATCAAAATGCATTATACTGATATTTTATATTATAACTGCAAACATGGAAAAAATAATCGTTAAGGAACAAAAATATAATCACTGAATTACAAAAATTGAGTACCGAGGTCCGATCTTATAAGACCGTTTGTTTTTTATATGCCCATTTATATAAGCGTTTTGAATATAATAACGTAAATAAAATGTAAGGGCTTTGTATTTTATTCACATTGTCACGTGTCTTAGCATGGATATGAACACAGTCATAATATCGTTTACATTCACAACATACTCACGGAAGACACCTGTCTCGAGTCGAAAGCACAGCTATATAATTCTCTATCCAAATGACAATTATTCTCTGATGAAGGTTGACGGCAGACGTTGTTAATCACGTAATTATTAGCACTAATGTATGAATGCGAGGATTATTTTGCTCGTTGAATTTAGCATGTACTTGTTGAGAAGAGCCCTATCTCATTAGCTTTGTGCTGAGAATTCCGCTCAAAAATATACTTGGCCTTTAATGATGTCACCGGCGCGACCGAAAATCCATACGAAATATATCACTTAAAAAGCGATGAGGCAGACATACTTAATGTATACATATATAAAACAATAGTGTAATTTTTTGTCTACGCTTGCTCGTTAGCAATGAGACAGGATATTCAAAGGAGGAAATCTTGTCCCAGAAACGTGTTGATTAAACCTTAGCATTGGCACCTTGTAATTAGTGTTAGAGAACTGTAACGATTTTGTCGGTGTATCTCTGGCAAATATTTGAAGCAAATGAGATTTCTGTTTGTAAGGAATGTACTATTGTATTGTTTCATTACCAGTATGTCATATTATACTTTTTAAACAGCTCGATCCATTTTACGTCCTATTGCTAGGCATAACTCTCTCAAGCACTTATACCTTTGAGCATACTCTACTAAGCATATCCAACTAAGCTATTCCAATATAAACGATACGGTTTAGAGGCTAACCGATTAATCGGGTGTTTTAACCCGTCCTCAAAACCTTTGGTGCGGCATATAGATTTTTATCAAATGATATAATGGACACTTTAATGTGCCTTTCAAAATAATGAAAAGTCGTAGAAATTTGAAATTAGCGCTTACCTATGAAAGTTCTAGTCGCGCTTGGTGGTGCCCGGTTTTACTAATTAGTCGCAATCTACAACCGCATGATGGCCGAGAGTGTAAGGTACGTAAGGACTTACTTGAAGACAATAAACCTACTAATTTGTATTACGCATTTGTGAAAAAGCGGTATCTTAGGACCGGTATCTGATTCACCAGAAAAGCGACATATTACATTATAAATGCAAAGTCCAGTGACATTTTAGGTATAAAAACTTGGTATTTTTTAAGCAACTAATCACGGCTTGAATCCGTCTTATATTGGCGCACTAGACGCTGATAACTTTCTCCATTGACCCAAGTCCTCTAGGTTAAGAAGGGTTAACCCGTAAAAGGCCTTAAATCCGATTGAGGTCGATTACTTCGAGCACTTTTCAATTTGTTCCAGATACTTGGCCACGGCTATAAGTGAGTGAAATATAAACGTACAAGTACAACCCAGTTTTTCTACTTCTTTGTTGGCAATGTTAAAATTAAAATAATGTCTTAATAATAGTAAATAAAAGTATATTTTTATTACACGTTTCATATGTCCTTTAATGACGGGAAATTAAATAGATGCTTAGGAACAGGGCCTGGAAAGCTGTGGTTTTCCAATATTTATGTAAGGATTTAGAACTAGTTAGCTAGTTGTATGGGATAAAAACAACTTGTAAAGTTTAAATTTCAAGTAACTCTTGGTTTCAATTATTATTATACATACAGTTACGCGAAATCGATTTGCAAATAATTCGGGCAAACATCCAGCTATTAAATAAACATAAATACGTAGTTAATGGAGGATTTTATTGAAAAATTGGACTGACGGTATTTGTTACGAACGGCCAATAACCCAGGCGTTGAAAGGTCAAGTAACATACTGTTCGTTGTGTAATGTGACACAGTTATCTTTATTATACTTCTTGAGTTTTAATCATTTTTTTCCTGTATAAAAATAACATAAACCTATCATTTACTAAGCTAGACCGTCGTACATCTTGAAAAACACAACACCATTAGCCGTTAGGATTTTTTTTTTTACACGTAATGGTTGGAGTTACGTTGCTGTAATGTCTTTTTTGATACGCAAAATCTACTGCGTGCTTTTGCAATTCCAATTGGGCACGGATTGCAGCACCACAGAGTATTACATAGAGTATTATAATCGAATCCGTGCCAAGAAACTCTATTACCGAATATGCAATTTGAGTGCAGACCGCAGAGGACTGTAATTTCGAAATTTCAGTAGCAAATCTGTGGCAACGGAGCTTTCCAGATATTCAGGCATGAGGTTTGCCTTACATTTATAGATTCATACATATTGCACAGCTGATTTCGGCATTGACAAATAAGATCTCTGCCTAGAATTTTAATTGCAACGTAAAATTCAATCCACCATCTTTGACGAATCGAATAAGAGCATCGCCTATCTGTAAGGATTTATACTTATATATAGAATAGGATAAAACTGCATATTTAGAGAAATTTTACATAAGAGCTCTCGTTAAAATGGTACTCATTAACAATTCCCGTACATGCATTGAAAATTTATAGGATTTCTTATAATAGTTGACCTAGATTAGCGCGGACAAATAGTCATGATCTATCTCATCGGCGTAGTTACTCGTATAATTGTAGCAGCAATCACAGTGGCAGAAAATCAGCAATGCTCATGCATTACAATCGGGAGAGCTCGCAAACGCGATTATTATTCATGAACGCGCAATGATGCCAGCCACCGTCCCCGCTCTAATTATACCGTTACAGGCATATTTTGTTATTTGGGCGGCTGGTGAACATTTTCCAACTCCAATATGTAATAGATTTAGATATAGTATTTCTAATTATTAGGTACTTGTTAATTATATAGAACAGGATGAATGCGTTGTAAAAATATAAATTGGTGTGAAGTGTTCGTCGATTTCTCGAATTAAGCCAGTTTAAGTTTATTACGGTAAATTATCTTTGTTTTTCCAAGTACGGTAGTGTTGATATCATTTTTATTGACGTTTGTAGTTGGTTCGACATTATCAGGTTCAATAGTTTTCACAAGATCCAAGGAAGTGAAAGGCGAGATAAAGCTCTGCCAAATATAAATACGGATGGGTTGGAGGTTACACGACTGACCTAATAGCGTCGACGGCGGGTTTCAGAACTCAATTACAGACTGCGCTGAATAGATGCTATTAACATGACGGTATGGCACATGGGAGTACCCATGCCCATCATTTGAATGAGAGACTTCATCCCAAGAATATGGTAATATCGACCATAATAGACATAGGTTCCACTTGTGTGTTTATAAAGAATGGATAGCTGATGATCTTCGGTAGGCTTTCGTTTATGCCAACGATCTCTCCATTCGATTAAATCTAAACATGTCTACATTTTTATTGAAAGCAGTTCACGAGTACTTCTACGTTTTTGATCGACATGCAAATGTCACTTCATTTCATCATATAATATTTAGTTAATCATATATTATAATATTCACTTCATCATATAATATTAAAACTACAATAAAAAATACATGATAGTCTTAAATATAATTAAAATTAAGTGAGTGACAAAATGTGTCGTTATTAACATAATTTATCGTCTTAAATAGCTAGTGACTAGTGGACCCTGGGGACTGATTACGTAGGTATATTGGTTAGCATACCGAATTAATAACAATCTCTCCACAAAACGAGGAACGTGGGAATTTAAGTGCAGTATTACGAGACTATAATTCCAGGCGAGACTATAATTTATTTATTCATTCACTCGTTCATTCATTCGTTTATTGATTCGTTTTTCGTTAGTACGTTCGTTCATTCATCCATACGTTGTTTCATTCAATCCTTATTGTATCAATTGACAAAGGCTATATTTAATGCCTAGAGACGTTTTCTACTGATGAATCCTTAGTAATGATAAGTAATGATTTTAAATATTAACGTAACTTCACGCCTGTAATCCCCGAAGAAGTAGGCAGAGGAATGCAGAACAATCCCGCGTTTCACCGGTTACGTTTTACGTCCCACTATAGAAAAGGTGGTGAGAATCCTAAATATTAAAAAATGAAAAAAATAGGTTAGGCTCTTAATAAACTTTTCATTCATAATTACAATTTATAAGAGAAAACAGAAAAGTTTTAATAAGGCTGAGTTCACATATGAGCAAATTTTCCAAGGAATTTATACGAAAATAGTCCTATATTTAATTAAATGGAAATGAATAATTCCTAGATATTATGTAATTAAATCTAAATGAATAAATCCGGGATTACTCAGTCGGCGACCCTTCCCGCCAAACCTTTTCTATCCGTTTCCATCAGGCACAGTTTTAACTTTTCAAATAACCTAGGTCCTAAATTTGTTCCATTAGAACTTTAATTAATTACATTGTACTGAGCTCGGCTCATTTCAGTTTAAAAGTATTATTACATTCTATCTTACGGTTTGTATATTTTGTTACTTCTTTGTTGCATAATTACTTTAACATTGAACATTTGACGAAAATATAAAATAATCATACTTATATATATATACTTAAATAAATCTTCAATTTTATCTAATTATATATTTTAACTAATTATATATTGATCTAGTGTTTAAGCAAGCATCAGTTGCATTGACTTCTTCGTGGATTTTTGTGTATGATTTTTGTGTTAATGCTGTTGGTGTGTCAGTAAATAAATAAGTAATCAATCAGTAAATAATTTAATTAATAAATAAGCGCTTCACTCAAATATACATATATACATTTATCAGTATTAAAACGTTCACAAGCCTTGGGCGCTGCGTGAAACGAAACATGTTATTTATTCTAATATAAACATTTATCGCGCCTGAGCACTGGATGAGTTATATCTCATTGTAAATAAAATTCTTTGTGTTTGTATTGTATTATATCAGTGTATGTACGAAATTAGATAGCGAATTTGTTTGTCTCTGCAAACGTACTTATCTATTCATTTTTCGTATATTTATGTTTAAGTACTCTGTGTCTTATCGTTGGCGTAAGTACACTATAAATATTACGAGTAAATATTATACATCATGTAACACGTTAATTTAATTTTTACGATATTTATAACAAATAATAACAATGGTCTGAAATAACTCACATATGATCAATGGATCCTAACTCACACAGAGTTTGTTCTCTGGTAACCAAACAGGTGAGAATCTATATAAGTATATATATTCAAAAATTGTCAAACACAAAACAAATATTCATGCTCATTACATTATTTATCTAGTATGGGAATCGAACCCACAACCCAACGCTCAACTTAGTACTTAAGATCACAAGCAATAGAAGGACAATTTAAGACTTTTTATTGAAATGATAATATTTTTAACAAAGTAGACCAACTCTTAGACCAACCTTTTCATAGTTCGAGTTTAACGTGTTCCATCATTAACATGATGTTGTAAGGAGGCTTAAAGATTGAGCGTACCTGCCTACCTTTAGTCTGGGAATAGATTTTTGTAGCACTTAAATTTAAAAGCTTCACGTTATTCTATGTTACTTTCCGCAAATATTTAATAAAAAATGACCACTCCCAGTCGCACGAACCACCGCTTGCAACAATCTATTCTGAAATATATACTGATTTTCACGATATGTATGTGGATTCGTTACACTTCCTCGTTTTTTAAAACTCCATTTGCGTTTTGCTGAACCGACGCATGTCTATCTCCCCATAGAATATGCATAAATGTTAACTTTTCGTTAAATCAACAGTCGCTTTTTGGAAATGGTCTTATTCAGGTTGCGAGCGGTTTTCGTTTAAAAATACACATAGTTTCCATTTTAAATTCGAAGTCCAGTTTTAAAATATTGTTTGTTTTACCTCATTCGCTATTCGATTTTAGACTAGATGAATGACATACAATGTTATTTATTACGAATAGACGTACTCGTACAATGAGAATGTCGATAGCTACAGGTCTCGAGACACAGCAGGACTCAGCTATGCTTACCAATTGTCTCCAGATCAGATACTAGGTGAGGGGAATCTTCAAAACGGACGCGTGTGTAAATAGTAATAAAAATTTAGAAGTACGTGCAGCCTGTAAGACACTCGGTGCTCTCTGTCTAGCACATAAAGCAGCTGACATGAGGATATAATAATAATAAATGTGTATGCCTCCGATTCCACTGGTACTGTATATTTGTAAATTGTTATCCTAATTAGAAGAGTATCTCTGTTATTAGTTGACCACTCTCTATGTGTAGGTATCTTATTTAAGATCCGTTACATACTTGTCATAATTACGTCTTAGGGGCTACACGGTCTAGCCTGGCATAGAGGGTTTGGACTTTCGGCTACATTGAAGCTATAGAAATGATGGATAGAATTATCAGCTTAGAGCCTAATTTAATGTTTGTATTTATTACCCAAAATTTGGAAACGTAATTTTACAAAAGCGTATTTTAAAAAGGGAAAAGTAGCTTATAAACATATATTATGGAAAAATCTACATACCCCCATTTATGAATTACTTTCATGTTGGTCCGCCGCTAGTGCACCACTGGTTTTTATCTGTACTTGAAAACATACAATTTGGCTGGTTGTAATTAGCTGTGGTTAGAAGCGGGAGTGGAGATAAGTGAATAAAACCAACTCTATTTTGTTTTTCGGTTTCGAGCTCGTAAACAGGGTTAATTTTTTTTTTTATTTAATTATAAAATTACAAAAATGACTTTTTTGTAAATACCCCACGCCGTGCTATCTCTATGTCCACTTACGAGTAAATCAATTCCCATTGAAATAACATGAAGAGAGTTGTAAACGTTCAGGTACCTCGTACGCTATCCTCTCCACATTAAATATAAGTCTTAAAAAGCTTCTTTATATATTTTTTCAATTTTTCTCCGATAATTCATGCCCTCTCATAGTTTATATATTTAAGATTCGGAATATTAATTAGATCTATACTCCAATTTTTACCGATACAACCTAAATGTCATTTTAAGTTATTTATTGATTCTACGACAATTGTCTACAGTCACATACGGAAACATGACGGAATCTTTATTACAATAAAAACAATTGTGGGTATATAAAATTATTGGACGACAAATATTTAATAGTTTATTCCAAAAATATGCCAACGATAAACATGTCCCGAACAAACATGACATGTGAAGCAAATACATTCTATCCCATTCCCGTGTGCTCCCTTGTGTGTGTTATCGTTTCTTTATTTACATTAAAAGAAGATAATTTGAAAAAAGCAAATAATGCTAAGATTCATCTCTTTGTTTGCTAACCTTATAACGCAAATATTTATTTGGCTCTCGCGATACAATCACATCGTGCGTTTACGAGTCCGGATAATATTGTCATCATTTTACTGTTAAATGTATGGTGAGTGTTTATACATGTAATTATATATGTACCAGCTTACTACACTACTTACTTACATGTGTTTTTGGGATGCCCAACGAGTTTCGAACCTATCCGAAGTCCATCTTCAGGAGCTTCCGCCGATTGCAACTACATAGGTCGCGCCTGAAAGCGCGGTCTAGTAATTAGTGGGTGATTGGAACTAGTCGGCTATTCCGAAAAACAAAGGTAACTTAAGCCGGTTGACATATAATCATTGTTCATTACATTTTTGTTGAGTAATAGTCAAAGTTGATTATTGCCTATGCTACTTATACAGCAGTTTGTAGACAAGGCAGGACCGTCTCTAAAAGCGTAACCTCATCAGAATCGTTCAAAATCGATCAAAACCTTTCCTCACTGTTTCTCGATAATTCCCACTTTATAGCAAACATATCATCCTATTTGTGTAAAGTGAAATTTATTGGACGAGAAAATTACACGTGCTGTTGAAAATGTGTGAAGTATTTAAGGGCACCGTTGTAGATAATGTCCCACACGTTTTCACAAACACAGGCACACTTACTTTACTCAGCCAATGTCATTGTTTTGTAATAGATCCTTTTGCAATGGGTATTTCTTGACGTGTGGAAGAAAGTCAATAATCATTCGTACATATATGGAAATAAAGTAATAACGTCAAGAGCCATTGTCTAATTTTGATAATGTCTTGTATAAGAAAACTATTTGGGTAACTTGTTTGTTTATTAATCATGCTTCAGTCAGAAAATGTCGTGTTAGAAATAGAAAATAAGTACGAAAGGACGCTCCGTCCCAATGAACTTAGTATCCTCCGTGCCCTATCACAGTGAAGAAGCAGATAAAATTGTCAGTCGCGTATTTTATGTAAATTAATAGAACGTTAAATTTGAATTTTTACTCCTTGAATGAGATTATCACTTAAAGACTTTTTAAAAAGTGTTACTGTTATTTTACATATAACCGTCTATTCTTTTATCGATTCACTCTAGTACAAGGAACTTTTCCCATACTGAAAAGTTGTGTCCATAATCTATCACTGTGGCCAAATGGTAGTAGATGGACTTTACGCACCGTTCAAACATTATGAAGGCCTCTTGCTTTTGCAGGTATCCTTATTATGTTTTATTCACCTTTAGATTAAGTAACACGTGAATCTTAAAAAACACATAATTTACACACTCGTATGTATAAGTATTTAGTGTAACATATCGAGTTAGGGAGTGGTAACCGCACCCAAAATTAAGACCCAGAGCAATATTAATTTATTGTATAACATTGCGTGCATGTTGCTGATTTGTTAATTAGTACGACATGTCAGAGTATATTTTAAGGTACTTTATAGATGTTACTTTCTCCTAAAACGCAATATAAGTATCTTTATGAAAAATCCAACTATAAGACAACTCTCGATTACGACTCTTCTAAGTTGTCTCTTAGATTTTAAAAGCTCGTTGATCATCACTTACATTACAATTGTAGCTTTATCTCATGGCCTTGTTGTATTGTATTTGTGTAGTCTGGGTGTATTGCATAGGGATACATTTTTTTCTTTCTTAGTGTATACTTTTCGGAGAAAAATCTTCTGAAACGTCTGGAATGGGGTACATCGAAATCAGTTCTGCAATAATTCATATTAATGAATTTCGAATAAACGCGTTTTCTCTTCATTTAATATTAACAAAGGTGTTTGGCTACAACTTAGTTTACTTTCGTTCATTAATTCGTTAGTGAGCAGTTTCTTAAAGCAAACACTGGTAAGCTAATTACCACTCACCACGAGCAGTCTAATGAATTTAAAGTTCGCAGTAAACTTTGTATATCGTACGTTGATTCTTTAGTTCCATTTTCAAAGGAACTTCCATTAAGACAAGAAACTAGCAAACAAGCAACTAACTGTCCAAAGTGACCTTTGCCACTGTAGAAATAGGTCTGTTAGTATATTTTGTCCGGTAGTGATTTTAGTAACAGTTAGTATCTGAGTGTGCAACCAAAAGATGTCATTTATAAGAAACTAGCTATACCTGTGACTTCGTTCACATGGGAGTCAAAACTTTTTCTGAAATTAAAGTGGCCTAAGTTTTAAATTAAAGATCAAAGTAAAGATCGTGGTCAGTGGCGTGCTACTGGAGAGGCGTGTGGCCAGCAGTGGACGGGAGTAGGCTGATAATGATGATGATATTATATTGTATTGTAACACAACATCACGCTTTAATACCCCGAAGAGGTGGAAAAAGGAGGGTAGTACCTACTTATACTATTCACCATTTATATGATACTTCCCACGTAATAGGGACGATGGTTTCTGGGTAATTAAACAAGTTGGTTTTACATGATCAATTCAGAATTATGAGACCGTAAATTCTTAATGTTTTGTGTTTTCGACTCTAATTGAATTAGTTTTATTGGGCACATATCTAAAGTAAATATTAAAGAATAGAATTTATTTCATTTTCTGTAATTCTTCTGTTGCTAACCCCGTGTGTATTCTAACAATATTATTGATAAATATTTACTAACATAAATAAACAAACTCTCAATCAATCTTTATCCAATAGAAGAAAAATATTGTGTTGCCGACAAATAAATAGCTTTTACAATAATACAGTACCACATAACAATGTTTTATTCATGAATATATGTATGTATAACGAAAAACAGACCTGGAGCTACTAGACGCACTGCCTCTTTATTGAAAAGGATTACTATTTGCCCTTTCACTTCTTACAACGTGTATTCTTTAATCAACGGTTCTTGTAACTGTTGTCATGTTCAATTAAATGGTTTTTAAGTTTTATTTTATTTTTTATTTAGGTGTGATTAACTTAAGTTTAAAGACACGGAGCGCGTCAGCTTATCGAAAGTTGTTTGTGTTTATTTTGTGATACGTTACGGAAAATTGACAAACGAGCAGTTTTGTAATAACTTTAAGAATAGGGGTGAGCCTACAACCATACACTACTACGATAACATTAAATAGTAGGTTTAATGTGGAATAATAACAATGTAAAATTTAAGTATACGCATATTGTACTCAGATAATAAATTTGGTAATATATACACGCCACATGTTCGAACAATTTAAATTATGCTAAGTGAATGAGGAAGCGCAAGGCAATGGACCGTGAGCAGGGAAAATCTTACATGAGCTACGCGCAACTGATAAGTTGCGTCATTGGAATACACGAGCACAGAAAATGTATTCAATCGCTGCTATTATTATTATTCCAAAACTATTTTCCTACGGAGGCTATGATAGAGAATAACATAATATTATTGAGCTCTACGCCTGTGACTGCGTCATCGATCTAGTGGTTGCAAGCGCGGCGAGCCTCGGGTTGAGAAAAGTATTACTTGGTTTTTTTAACATGAATTTCCCTGTAGTGGCATGAAGTCCAAACCTGTGACTAGTATAGGGCAATGGACTCGCTCCGTATTCCGTAGGACGTTTAACATTAGTTGTTAAAAGTATTAAACACAACACTCCTCTGTCTAAACCTACCGAGGAATACATGGGTTCTCCTCATCCGTATTACAGTGAAGTGAGATGGTGTCAACTCCATCAGTTTCCTAAATTAGAAATAAAACAAGTTTTTCTTTTCTACGCAGGCGAAGTTGCAAATAAATCCAAGCTTAAACTTTTATATCTTTGCGATCATAAATCAAATTATCGCCTTTTACGTTTCAGTACACATGCGTCATCAGACCGAGAGATAAACTCGGAACTCTTTTAAATATAGTGTTAATCGTTATGGTAGGTAATCTCTTTGCTGTGCGGCTTTGGCACGGGTCGGACAAACACAAAACAACTTGCGTGTGTCAAGCCATTTCCTTAACTTACAGCTGCCTGTTTGTGATGCCAAGAAACTAAAACAAGAAATATACAAAAGTCTGGAAGAGATTAAATAAGACTTACCTTATGTATTATTTAAATGGATAACAACGTAACATCACGCCTGTAATCCCTGAAGTGGTAACCACAGGATTGTAGTACATTCCCATGTTTTACCAGTTACAGTTTACGTTCCATAGAATATGGTAGATGTTCCATGTTATTCTATTCTTTTATTTGTTCTTCTACTCTATTCTTCTTCTATTTTATTCTTCTTTTATTCTATTCTTCTAATTATTCGTATTTAATAAACGTACAAATACAAAAAAACACCACATTTCTCTGTTAATATTAAATCATCACTTGCAATGATTTCACAATAATTTCCATGTTTTACGTTATATGTATCCTTTAAGCAATATGTCAGTTTCATAAACTCTTTGATGCTCAAGTACCTAATCGAGTTCGCCTCCACATCAACCTTCATCTGCCAGTCTCATATGGTCTTGTTAAATGAAATATCAGCATAAGTTATTGTGGGTAAACAATTTCCTTTAAGTCGGTAATAATAATTGGAACGTTATGAGAAATCACTGGATCGATCCGAGTCACTCGGTTGTCAGTTCCAGGAGTGTTCGGAAAGAAGACTTTTTATCTGATCATTTATGATTAAGTCAATATCTCAAATATTATTTACCGTCCAAAAAGAACCGCGACTACCGACAGACATGACGCTAACATTCTCTTGCAGATTTTGATTATTGGCCGAATAATTGTGTAAAATAAAGCAATTTTAATTTTTTTTTTTAATTAATCTACTTACTGAAAATTATAATATTAATTGAGTATCGATAATGCATTTGTTATGCAAATCTCACTGCAGTTAATATTTTGTTATTCTCAAATTTATTGACACGAATAAAGATCTTCTTTGCCCGTTGGCCGAGTGATTGCAAGTGCGACTGCCGATCGGGAAGTCCTGGGTTCAAATCCCGGGTCGAGTACTATTGGAATTTTGTAGTTTAGAATTTCTAGTAGTGACGCGGAGTCCGAATTTCTTCCCGGTGTATGGCAATGGACCCACCACTTATGGGACGTGATCGTAAATGGTGAAACGTGGGAGTGTAGCGCACTCCTCTGCCTACTCCTTCGGGGATTACAAGCGTGATGTTACGAATAAAGATCCTTTTCTATAAAATTTCATTTGGCCAGAAACTAGGGAAAAATGAGTTTTAATATGATATGATACATTCTATTTTGGACTTGACTATGCTATGATGAAACGTGCGTGCAAAGTACCATGTAAACTAACAAATAGGTAAGTAAATTCATGTTTTATGTTGAGAGAACGGACAGACGGGATATTAAATGTCTGTTGGACCGGCTCCCGGCCCCGAGCGACAACTTTTATATCTTTGACACTTTAACAGTACACATGCCCCAAGAATAGTCCGTGAGTCCACCATGTCTATTATCTACCACCAAGGTACGAGGAGTTTGCTTGTGAGAGTGGTTACGAAAGTCTTAACATGGCTTTTGTATTTTGTTGACTAGATTATATATATTTTATAGTATTAGGTGTTGTAATAAGACAAATTATGTCGCCATCATCATCACGTTAGTCTCTTCCATTCCACCAAAACCAATGCTAAAGGCCATTCCCAACACTCGATTTTTTGCAGATCTCATCCAGCCGCTACCACTCGCCTTACTAAGATCATCGGTCCAAGATTCATCATTCCTCGGTAATCCCGAAAATACTATAATAGTGTAGTATTAATCCTATACACAAATAAATAATACAGCGACTCTTGTGTTTCTTTACTCCGTTTTTATACCATTATTAATAAAAGAGGTTTTTACATTTCATTTTATTCGTTCCTGTATTATAGCTTATATTGTCCATAAAAGTTCCACAGCAGGCTCTCCGACTATAACATTGTATTCATGCTATAAGTGAAACTTTCTTGGCTTTTATTTCGTTCTGACTTTGTTATTTAGAAAATAATGTACTAAGCTCTTTCTTCTAAGTATTTTGTAGACTTCCGCTACTTGTTCAGTCTATATACATACATACATACTTAAGCACAAATACGGCGCGTAGACATTGATTGCAATGAAGATTATAAATGCTTCATCAGATACACTATTGCTGATCTTATAGTTTTATTGGTTATCATCGCCATCAACAATTTACGTCATTCTACAGTTGAATACAGGTCTTTTTCATTGGGAGAACTTAATAGTATAGTGCAATAAATGTCACGCTAGTCAAATGCACGTTTATATACTTCCTACGGCTTAGATAAAAAAGATACTCGGGGATTACTTTATTAGTTTCGAGTGAACCGTTTGAAAAGATATAATGTAATGGCTATATAAAAACAACTTATTTGTAAATTTGTAATAAGCATTTTTAACACACTCGCTTCGTAGCGTTCCCTGTGAATTATGAAATCTTTTCCGTTAATAATTGTATTGAATTATATATGGCGAAACGAATTAAAACTATTAAAGTAGTTTTTATACACTGAATAAGAAATACCAATTGATGGCTAAACTGCAAAACTTTACATAATGTTTGAAGATTTCTATTTATCACAGGCAGAGAGGCATGGAATTTTTGCGTACTTTTTTACCCGTTATTTATACCCTGCCTTCGCGAGGGCGACAGAGGTTTGTGCCGGACTCCAATCGGCCAATGTCCTACGGTGTTTCTCTCAAACCCATTTGTCGAAAC
>DWFT01000142.1:0-14230 GCA_018246795.1 Microceris patrobas patrobas
TATATGTGAAAAAAAAGTCTGTAATGACTTGTGTAAAGCGCATTGTGAGCGCGTATGTTTTACGACGGTCATAATATCGGGGAATAATAATAAAAAACGGCGGAGTTTCGTTCGAGTTTGTGCTGTCCGAGCGAATAATCTTTACTGCTACATTTTATTTGTATTGGGACGGGCGGTATTAGCGTCGTGTCGTGTCAATGCATCGCCGCGGGCCCCGCTGCTCCCACGGGGCTCGTCAGCGCAAGACGGACCTAATCCAATCACAGCAATCGCTTTCTGCACACACCTACACTTCTGTTATTTGTTGCAAGTAAAGTACCTTCATTTTGTCTTAAAGTGAACAATATGCTAGTCCATTATGCAAGGGTAAAGGTAATTTTAATATCATTATTGTAGACATGTTAGGCCAGGTCCATGTCACGTCACTGAATAGGCTGAAAGTACCTAATACCAAATATATGTATATCGCTGTCGTGTTTCTCCACCAGTAATTAATTAGTAAAATAATCGCAAATAATAATGATACCTGTTATGCTGTTTTAAACGGGAGTAAAAGTAAAATTAGTGATTCAATAAAAATATCTTACTCCAAATGTGATAATTGAAAAAAGTGTCCTCATTTAATTAAACGTGACGACCTCGAAGGCGAAGTCTACGAGCTACAGCGCGTAGCCGTTCCGTAGACGGAGCGTTCACTTAATTTAACTAAGCATCTTACCGCTATCAGTGTTGCCCGCGCACCAAGAATTATGCTAATGTTGTAATGTAATGCTCTTATCAAGCTTTGTCTACCTATAACTGTAATACCCCGTTTATAATAGAATATTTAAAATATTCAAAATATTAACATTACGTTAAACGATATAATCCATGGGTCACTTTAGAATGATGTTTACGCTCACCCCCTATTCCATGGTATGACGTAAAGATAAAACGTGGGGATGTTTTACACTCTTCTACCTACCTTTTCGAGGATTACTGTCGTGACGCTACGTTTTTTTTTGTTACTATAACAAATGGCACACACTTTTACCATGTGTGTTATAAACTGAAAGGACAGCTACGCCTAATTTGTCATGAAACGGATAGTGCGTGAGATAAGACGAATGAGGTGTGCTAGGTGTCCGTAACTAACTGCGGTAGGAGCCGTCGCCGGTCAGCCAGCTAATGGGTGCGAGATGCGAGGGGAACGGTAATAAGTCAGCGGAACCATCCGATAGCGGTGAATCAATGACCGTCCCGCGATGATACATGGCATTAACCGCCGTTTATAGTTTGGCATCGACCGACGGATTAATACACCGGAAATATCTCGTATACATTTTTACGATGGTTGCTCTTGTTCATTAGCGTATTAGTAGATATCTACGTAGAGCTGAATAATGAGCTCCGTGGCGTGCTGTAGATATATATTAATCATAGAGCACATCTAAAGCTGAAAATTAGAGAGACTTATGTCAGGTAGTGGACGGAAGCGGGTTGGTGATGATGATGATATTGCTATAAAATATAGTTTTTCTTATATTCCAGAGATGCGAAGATTTGTTAACACGCAACTGGTTGTTAAAAACAAAACGCGAATGATATCCTCCGCGGACACCTGTCACGAACATTGTTCCCGAGGTGTCGCTGTTCGGGGGTCTGAGTTAAGGGTCTGTCACCGCGGGTCCGTGAGCGGGCGCGAGGGGCGCTTGTTAGAGCGAACGTGCCGCGGCGCCCGCCGGTAAACACGTGGGTAGATAACAATCTATTTGGATTGCCTCTATATTTCATTTTTCCCCGTGTGCCCGCGCTAACTAGATAGACGCGCTGATACCATACGATGGGAGAATAAAGAAAATGCGGGACAGATTCTTTTAAAACCCGGTGTATCTTTATATGTGCGGGGTTTGTCTCTTTATACAATTACAAGAACAAACCCGCTCGTACCAACAAAGTGGATGCGAAATAGATCTTAGAAAGATTTTATGGATTGCTTTTTTATCTTGTATGTATGCTATTTTCAAATAGATATGAATACGTTACAGTTGAATGCCTCGTTGGTAGAGTGGTTGTAAGCGCGATATTATGTTCGATCAAAATTGTTGATCAAGAGGTCCTGGTTTCGATCCTCGGTTCAGGCAAAATAATATTAGGCTATTTTTAACTAGAAAATCTCAAGAGCATTACGAAGTCTGGATTGCCCGGTGTATGGCAATAGTCTCACTCACTATTCTGTTAGTAGTGAATAGTGAAACTCAACATTCTTCACAAGTTCACTAAAATATATTTTTACTAGCTGTGCCCGCGACTTCGTTCGCATGTCAAAACTCAAAACTTTTTATAAAATTAAAGTAACCTAAGTTAGTCCTTATTACATCAGCTATCTGTCAGTAAAAGTCCCGTCAAAGTCGATCCAGCCATTCCAAAGATTAGCCGAAACAAACAGACAGACAAGAATTGTAAAAAATGTTATTTTGGTATATGTACAAAAAAGGTTATTTTCATATTAAAAACAGACACTCCAATTTAATTTATTTGTATAGATTATGAACTTCATACCATGTTCTAATCAAAAGACATGTAATTTATGTAACATAACGCCTGTATTAGACGAATGTAGTATATCTACAACGGTACTATGCGGTACTAGTACCGTTGTAGATATACCGGGTTGTAAGGGGTTCCAACCACCATCTCAGAAGTCCAAGCTAACCTCACCTGCACGTGGTGCACCCTGCTATAACAGACGAGGCTCTGGCGACCGAGTGATAGCGGTAAAACATAGCCTATATAAGCACAGCTAAATGCCCTGATCATCGAAAGGCAACAGCGTCGGTGGTGCGAAAAGCTGTGCCCTGCAATCTCCAACCCGCAGGCCCAGCATGGAGATTACTGGCATAAACCCCTTTTGGGAGAGGCCTATGTCCAGCAGTGAACTGAAATAGGCTGATGATGATGATGATTTCGCATTATGTGCTATCTGCCTCCTTTTGATTTTCTCTAAACATAAAAAGTAATAGAAATAAAATTCGATAAGGTGAGCAATGCAGTGTAATAGTAGCAGATTTAAGGATAATGCCGAGATTTGGCCAGAATTCTGAGATAATTTCACGGAACATTACCCGCTCCAAGGCCAGTATTTGCTGCGAGACCTCGTTGTATTTTCGTGTTTCTATAACGATATGTGTCGCGGCAGGTAGCGGTGTTCAGCAGTTTTTCCGAAATTATTTGCATTTTTGTCTACCGTTTATGTATCCCAACTAAAACATTGATATCATGGTCTGGTTCATTACTTATTTAATATTAAAAGCTATTATACAACTAAGACATCATCATCATCATAATTATCAGCCTATTTCCGTCCACTGCTGGCCATTGGTCTCTTCAGTGGCTCGCCACGGAGCTCGATCTTCAGCTCTTCGCATCCACGCACTGCCAACTACTCTATTTATGCACTAGCTCATTACAAGGAGAAAGTTCTGTAAATTTGTTCTGTAAATACCTTTTTTTAATTGCCACGGTTAGGTTCAGATAAGCTCCTGTACACCTGCATATTCAATATATTACCGGCCACCAAGCGTAGAACAAAAATAACGGTCCCTAAAAATGAAAACTCATATTATTTCCCAATAACTATTTTATCTTTACACAGATGTTAGACTTTTTTAATTGAGGGTTTACGAGTACACGTGTAACTCTATTTACAGGACGTTCGGCATCCGGTTCTCTCCGTCTATTCAATAAGGGACCTGGCGTGAAGGTACAGTACTATCCTACACGAATACTTCAATATATTATTACAATGTAGTAGTAATACGTAAAATGTAACCGAAACCAATAATTGTAATTGCTATCCACCCTCCGAGCAGACAGATTATGCGCAATAAATAATTATCGCCTAGCATCGGACAGCGACAGGCGAACATTCGGCAAAGTAGCAATTCCCCTAACTATTTCCCACAGAGGAATGTGTTGAGAAAAGAAATATGACGCAATTTTCGTAATGCTTAGTTGTCGAGCCACAAGGGAATGAAAAATTCAGGGGGCCGGCGTACATTACGGCAGCACATTGCTAAGAGCGTTTTGTTCCTGGAAACATTTTTTGTGAACAAAGTAAGTAATGGCGCACACTTGTCTGCCGCGTTTAAGTTTCATCGACTGGTGCTCGCGGCGAATTATGACGCGTCGTGTCGCCCGAGTGCTTTTGTTGTGCGCGCTCACGCTTACCTTACGTGTACATTATGTTATTTGAATGTGTTTGGTAAAAAGGATTTTAAGACAAGCACGTTCGTAAATAGTTGCTCGATTATAACAGTGATGTCTAATGGGTTGGTTTTTAGCCTATCACTCTGGGGGTCCTGGGTTCAAATTCTGGTTTGTCTCTATAAAAAGTGTGGACTTCAAGATTAATTATCACTTGCTATAACGGTGAAGGAAAATATGGTGAGAATACCCTGAACGCCGTAGACTTTTCTAGAATGTATGTGAAGTTGTGATAGCCTAATAGTTGGTATTAATGTGTGGTTGACTGTGGTTAAAGGTAAAAATCTGACATACGGAAACATAACTATTAGAAATGTCTGGTTGTTTATAGAATAGATGTAGATACGAGTGTAATGTACGTATAATGTATTCCTTTTGATTTTTAAACGAACTGAACTCATCAATCTACCGGCGAAAACATGCTAAAGTATTCAGCCGCTCATCTCGAGCAGCCGTTGCACCGCCGCGCGCAGCTGCAACCGATTTATACGGCACCAGGTGCCGCTACTTACAACAAAGATAAAATGGTTTTACCGGCCCCAGCTACAAATATTGTGGGAGCTTAGTTGAGTGGGGTTAGTTTCCATACATTATACAAAAAAGCCTGACTTTGCTAATATACGTTTTAGGTAGGGGTAATGGCAACATTTTTCAAGTTCAACTTTTCAAGAATTGTATATCATATCAAGAATTGTATATAATAGTTATAAATTATACTATTAAGCACGAAAAACATGCGTTAGTCTAGCTGGTTTATAAGCATCTAATATTTTTTTACAACATTGAAATCGTATATAATGTTGTAATTTCCGGGCATTTACATTTTGTATTTTTATACTTGATGCACCTACAATCTCAAGGAAAACTACCAAGACCAAGCTTTGAACGTAAAAACAATTTAAGTTTCGTAACCACCATCAAATACTATTCAAAACTCCATCTTATTAGAACACGTCGCCGGTTTGCCCGGGGCAATATCTCTGCTACCTCTATTTCTACCGTATCTCTATGGCATATTTTTATTAAAATAAGTGTGTTTTCATTTACAAGGTGTGGTTGCCGCTCCATGTGTAAGCTGTTAGACAACCGTCACATTCCTCAAAAGTAACATGTCTATGATTAATCTCGAACAAAACACACTAACGATTGAACTCATACTACCCACTTTTCTTCTCTTCACTCAATCTTGTGATAAAAACTCAGGTATTACGAAGATGTCCCTTACTATATATTTATCCTAGAAAACAGGTGAAGGGCACATCTCATGGGAAGTATTTGCGATACCTGGAAAAGTATTTTCAACAGCCGAGGTATGCCCAAGGCGATGTCGACTTTGAAGTATAGCTCAGCATCTTTTTAGAGCCAATGTCATATTGCACAGAAAAACCTCAGATGTCTGTACATTGCAGAATAAGCAACCGCAGAGCTTGTAGGTATGAGATAGAACGTAGACATTCATTGGTATGAAAGCCGCGCCGCCCTGCTCACTCAGAACGCTTTACGCATACGCATTTTGTCTGTCGTCGGTAACAGTCTGTCTAGCTGTTTACATTTCATTACACGACGGAACTAGCTTTGCCGTGCTTTTGATTATCTCAGTCTTACGGGAAGCGTGGTGATGCTGTTTTAGGCAACGAATTCATGTCGAGCGAAGCTTTACACTAATATATCTATATCTCTATGCGGAGACGTAAGTAATGTTAACATGTTTATGATAGAGGTGACTATCAGAGTTCTCATAACGCTTCTGTGATCAGATTCAACTGGACGAATGTATTTTTTTTCTAAGTGTCTTAATGTTGTTGATCTAATGGCTTCAACAGCTTCACCGGGGTTTAGTGGCGAGCCCAAATGGCTCCGTCTGAAATTAGGGAGAGAGGGGAGGGGTAGTAGTGAATATTAGCTCGGGCTGAACCTCCGACACCGTCCAGCGAGATAGTACCTAGGCTGAGCGATAGATCCTTGGGCGTCTACTAAGAGACTCTGACTTAGACACGGATCGACACGGTGTGTGCTTATCGAAGGGCGACGGTACTGCGACGGTCATACGTGCGGGGACATCGCATGATGATTGTGTGTCTAGGAGGTTGACGATTCTTCTGAAGAAGGGCTATTTTCTAATGTTATACAGGCGTCAGGGTCATCAATTATGTGTCTCGATATCCTGAGGGGAGTTTTACACCATCTGGATGACGAAGGTACGAGTCAGTGTTTCTAACGAGTCTGTTCGAGTGAGAGTCAGCCTTGCCGAAGTAGCTAACCGCTTCCTTCTTCAAGAACTGGGGTATTGTATCCAAATGAAGGTCCCTATAGAGATTTACATTGCGCAGGTACAAGGGTGCCCTGGTTGCTCTGTGCATGAAACCGTTTTATAATATTTGGAGGGCGTTTATTGATTTTGTGTATGCAAAAGTGTAACTGGCATAGGTCTTGATGGGTCTGATACAGGCTAAGTACCTATAGACGGACTTTCGAGCGAAGTTCCATATTACTCTTTCCGTTAATTAGAAGAAATAGATCATGTCCTAGTACGAAAGCTGCCCTATTTCAGACTGTCCGAATCAGCTTACTAGAAGATAAGCACGTGTCTAAGTTGACACCCAGGACCGTCTGCATACCTACAATAGTTGTTTCTATAGTCCTGATCGAGGCCGTTTGCAAATGTGCATGAGCAGCAGCGGATTCTTTACCTGCCTGGTCGCTATATATGTAACTTAAAAAAGTGTCTCAGATGATGATATTTATTTCCTTCTACTATATTTCTTCCTGATTCTCTGTCTGTGCAAGACGAGTATATCTTTAAGTAATATTATTATTGAAATACAAATATTGGCTTTCAGAAGCATGGCCGATAACCTCAGAGCCAACCGTCGGAGAAATCTATCATGAGGATTTTATTTAATTTATGACATTTTCAGATGACCCTTCCATACCTAAACTGAATTATAATCCACTTTAGTAAAATGAGATGGAAATGCGCGATAATAGTACGTACGTAAGTCAAGTGATATGATCTCATAAACATTTTCTACATGGATACATATACATAAACATATAATGACTCGTGGGATAATTGTTACTTCACATAGTTTTTTAAGCGTTTTAGCTTTTAAGTGATACTCACTATTTATTATTATATTGGTTCGTATTATATTTTGCAGGCTTCTACTAACGTTGTAGGTACAAGTTAAGGAGTCGAGTCTCCAATAAGAATACAACCCAATCTTAACAAACCAATTCAACTGGATTTTAAGCAATAGCGTGATACTAATCTGAAAAATGTCATAGTTTAGGAACCGATATCCTTCCTAATGATTAAACACTTTAATCTCATTAAGTAATTCGTCTATGGTACAAGCCAGTAAGTCTCTATAATATCATTCGTCTGAGAAAATATATTTTTTAAGAAAACATAGTAGGCTTAACGCAGTAAACCAATACAGAGCTCGGATACGATTGATACACGGGTATCATAAATAGATGTTATCTTCATAAATCCTTTGACCCCAGCAGGAGATCTCAAATCGATTCTACGTGATATAGAATACGAGAGCGACTATCGATTTCCTTCTGTACACCAGATAAGGGCTGGATCGCTTCGCTTTCAAATGACGAGATATTATCAAGATTCAATAAGATTTTATGTCCTTGATATTTAAATTTTCTTAATAGCACAGAATATTTACTTTATCTGACATTCGAGTGCCTATTTTAAACGATAAGTATTGTCGAGTGTCTCCATTTCAGCTTCGACGAGTAAAAAATAAGCTCGCAAATTTAATACTTGTGAATAAATTGTCTCTCATTATAAGTGAGTATTGATGTAACTTGGCAAATACAAGTTGCTTTTCATAACTCTACAATTCAAATAGGCATTTCTTTCTTTTACATGTCAGTAAATCAATAGAAAATGGTCAAATGAGAATAATTATTTTTATTGATCTACTTTTGTTTGGTATGAATGAAATGAAGACGAAATTAATGGCATGTTTTACCTTATGTTGCTCACAGAACTGTTCTTTTAATATGTTAAAGATGTTTGAGCTACATAATGGGCACATTACACGAAGTTAAGAGATAAGTAGGTATATAATCCTTGAACGCCCTGTACAAGAAATCTACAACTTATCAGTGTGTCTGCTTATTGTTACCGATTGCTTAAAATCCCAATGTTACAGAAAAATATACTGAATAATTAATATACTAACAAAAACTTCAAAACTTTGTATTTATTTTCATCGGTTCACCGATTCAATTTGCTTAAATTATGCTATTACCAGAATACAATATCTTTAAATAATTATTTCTGGTTAACATTCGTATCATTGTTATAATCACCTAAAAGATAAATAAATGAACATTTGAAAGCTAAAATAATACACGGTAAAATTCAAGTTGATGAATATAAATCTTGCGTAGAATATACAAACTGTACAAATCTAATGAAACATGAAAAACCTTCAACATTTACTATTCGCTCCGTCCTAAGAGAAGTTATCTTAGCGAATGCCTCCAAAATCATCCCAGATTACGGTCTGCACCGGCTATATTTTCTAAATACGCGCCCCAAGTACCTTTACCTACGTCCCGCACGTGATGGAGGCGGTGTGACGAGAATCGAAAATAGGATCGGAATGTTTTGTGGTTATTTCGATTGAACCCTGAAAGGGGTACCTCTTGAAATTTCAAACCGGCGGTTCGTTCCCTCGTTAAACATATAGTATTCCAGCGGGAAAAGGTTTCTTTCTAAGACGTAAAAAGGACGAGTGCGTTCTCTAACTTTGCGGGTTTTAGTTTGCACAGCCACTGCTCAATACGAGTTGACGTATCGTTGCCACTTTTTTACCTGTGAGTGGCAAACATTGGAGTTGGCGATTGTTCCATTTTCACACTTAGCCCAGTTATAATTATAAGCTATTTCATTTCTGATAACGAATTGGATAGTCACATTGACAATACAATATACATAAAGGCTAAGAAGATGACATGAAGAATTCGAAACAGTGATCGCTGTACTGTTACTTTTGTTATACATAAATGTAACATTGCGATGTATTCATCACGTGAGTGACATTTTATCTTAGAAAACAGATAACTTCACAAAGTTAGAGCTGCCAGGGATTCGATCCCCAGATTCCCGAAGTTGAAGACAGGGTTGCAAACTGCTACGAATGGGGATTATTATAATTAATAACGAAAGTTTTTAATTAAGGATTTTTAATAAATGACTATAGTTGAATACTCCATTATCCGTCCAATTACCTGAATTGTCAGTTACCTGTATATGTGAAGTAATAATTCAGCTTATCACTAAATTTTATTATTTAAATATCTGCATTTGGCAATCCTTGCATTTTTTATCTACCATAACTCTGTACGCCAATGACAAGAAACTATTAATAAGGCGCTCGTTCCACACGCGCGGGCCGATAGAAGGATTTCGAATCCAAATATAATTAATATACACTGTTGTTGACACTCCACCGGCGGGTATTATTGATGGACATAATTTATAGCACGGGACGTCCCGTGTTCCAAGGGGAATGCGAATGGAATCAAGGCGGAATAGCCCGAAATTTATGATTCCCCTTTCAACCTTTTATGACTGCTAATTTTTCAGCGGCGAAAAAACTTGACAGTCGCCAACTTTCTTACTGAAAGGCGCATAAATTTTAATTACGCTATTATATTTTAGTTCAGCGATCTATCACTCCACGGTGTAAGAGAAAAGTTGGTTTCGTTGTACGTTTATCTCGCTTTGGTCGGTTGCATTAGCGTGCCACTGGGTTTATGCACCTCTTGCCTTTCTGCAGACACACATAGCTCACTTTATATTTTATATTGCTCCATCGCACACCGGCAGAATCGCAAGTGAGTCACGAACTAGTCTGTCTGATGTTTAGTTGGAAGGACTGCGAGCGCTTCCGATTTGTTTAAATATACAAATATTTGCAATTGTATTGATATTAAAACATTTTGTCCTGATATTGCTGGTCAACAAACCTTACAATAACTCTTTGTTCATATTAGTTTCATCATCTTATGATATAATAAATAAACATCATTTATTATAAGTACGAACCTATTTTATTTATTTTTCAAGTTTCAGCATTGCTTGTGAATTTTGAATTTGGAGAACACAGCTAATGGACTCAACTTTTATTCTAAATCAAAGTCATTATCATCATCATCAGTCTATCTTAGTCCACTGGTGGATATAGGTCTCCCCCAAAAGGGGGTTTATGCCCGTAATCTCCACGCTGGGCATGCGGTTTGAAGATCGCAGGGCACGGCTTTTCACACCGCCGACGCTGCTGCCCGCCGGCAGCCAGGGCATTTAGCCGTGCCTATTTAGGCTGCCCTATACTGCATTCAGCTGGTCGCCAGAGCCTCGTCTGTTATAGCAGGGTGCACCACGTTTAAGTGAGGTTGGCTTGGGCTCCAAAGATGGTGATTGTTACACCCTATTAGCCGAATGGCTTGAAATAATTGGAGAGTACCGCAAAGGTGCTAAAATGTCTTTATTATTGTTTTGATCGTATTTGCCTTAATAGTGAATAAAAAAAAATAATTTCAAGTTATATGTATTTTTAGCCATAAATCAAATAAGATAGGGTATGTAAAGAAACAATTCGATTGACGTTACTGTCCTTCTGTCCACACCAGCCACTTGGACTCTTTTATTACTGGGATCCAGAGAGTAGACAAAGAGGGTTCCGGAATTGTTAAACCATTTGCATCAACTTCATCTTCGTCGAGCCAATCCGCAAACAATGCTTAGTTGTAGCATACAATGCAGAGAAGCTCATTTGTCCTTCTGGCAGCAAGTCGCTGTGGCCGTACTCCACTTTCACGACGGTCTTGGGCAGTCTTGCCATGCACCTAAGCACTGTGCGTTTGCACACTCTTGTACAATGTGAAATAGATACCACAAGTTGCACATATTTTGTTCTTGAGATCGGATTGTACTGATGGGCAATGTTACGTAACGTGTTGTTCCAATACTTCCTCCGCCCCTCTAACGTCTTACAAAACTCCCCTCTCCCCAAATAGCGTTAGGGGCCGTTCAAATATTACGAACTTGTTTTAAATTTTTGGTATACATATTAATTTCTAGAGGCCTGTTCAACATTGTGGAGCTCTAAATTTTTAATAATGCACATCAGTTCATTAGCACGACGAGCAGCGACTGCTATAGACCTAAGTTTCATATCAGTGTGCGTGTTTACTTTTTTGTGGATCTGTGGATCCCCGACCCCATGTCATCAAAAATAAGCAAAGCAATGATCCCCCTCCCCATATAGTGTTTACGTAATACTTAAACATCCCCATACTTTTCCCCATTTTTTTTCACACCTCAACTGAGTTTTTCTGAATTGATTGCAGACTCCATAGAGATGATACCGGCGGCGCGATGGAAACTCCAGTGTATGGTCTGCAAGCAGAGAGGGGCAGGCGCTTGTATACAGTGTCACAGGAGTTGCTGTTACTCAGCCTTTCATGTTACATGTGCTCAGCAGGCAGGGTGAGAATAAATGTGTTATTTTTTCATATATTACTGTATACCAATTTATATATTTAAGAGAAAGAATGGGCTGAGGATGTAGGAAAAATGTTGAAATGAATAAGAAATGTATGATAGTATAATGGAATGTAAAAAAATTTGCTCTGTATGTAAACAGCAAAATATTTTCATTCGGGATATATTTAGGAAAGCTATTTTTATTAGTATTTTAAACAATGTTTTAAATGCATGGTTCTCTTGCTACCGAAAGAAAGCAAAATGTAACAAAGTTTCTGCAAATGTCATCAAGAAAAAATATTTTGAAAATTACAGTTTAATTCAAATATGCAAAATTAATGAAACGTAACAAATTTTTATGTTTCGTTGATAGTTTTTATTATCAATGTAGGTTATACATGAAGATGGAGGCAGCCGGCTCGGGCCGTGACCCCAGCCAGCCGGTGCAAGTCGCTAAAATGGCGTACTGCGATGCTCACACGCCCGCTCACATTTTGCAGGTAAATAATTTATTATTATTATACAAGTCATATAATATCAAACGCGGCAATATTTACTTCTGGTCAAAATTGAAGTATTAAGGTCATTTTATTAATCTGTTAACACAGTTTCTGTAGAGAAATACATTAGGTGTCAAATGCGGCTGTATCCTAAAAGAATTAATATTAAATGTAAATTTTGCTAAAAACTTGGCAATATCTTTTGCTGTTCAAAATCAAATACGGCATTATCCATTTAGACCAATATTCTTGCTTGAGCTTGCGAGATGCTTCCTCGCAATAGCTTTCTTTTTCGGAAGAAGCAATCAGTCTCTCTTGTGTCTGTAATACGTTATTATAAAAAATTTGGAAGACAATATTCGCTCTGTCAATTCAGACAAAAATGAACAATTTTTTGGACAACTGACAACCCTGTTACATATTATATTTGAGCGTCTTCACAATTAACCTTTAGAAATTTCTGGGATTCTCTGCCGTTATGAAGCAAATTTATTATTTACGGACATAGCATGACTATCCATATTTAGAATTATGTGAAAATTATAAAACATTCATCGTGAAAACAAATATAAATCAATAATTAACGGAGTAACAATTGTATTCACACAGTAAGTGGCGCTATTAAACCATGTGGCCAATTCGACGGTATAGATTGGTTGATGGCATCAGATTGCCGAGTTTTATTCTCACCACTCACCTTCAAAGATTGCCGGATTTAAAACCAAACCGATATTTTAAACTCGATTTTAATGCGATTTTGCAGTTCATATTAATAAAAGAAGCACAGTATGATCTTTATTTTGAATTCCCTGTACGAACATACTAAAATCTCATTTTTGACTAATTGTGCAGATTGCCTTTGATTCTAAACGACTCTTTACATTATGGCTATATCTGTGACGATTTTACACATGTAGTTTTAATGATACTGTTCGCTGATGACGATAAAAGTATTTATAAATAAATTATTATTGATAATATGATAATATGATTAACGAGTATAATGTATGTTGATAAGTCAAAAGTCAAGTTTTTAAATTGTAAGCGACGAAACAGAAAATCGCACAGCCATTTTTGTCATTTGTATATGTATCACGAGAGCGTGTCTCGTTTTAAAATATCGACGAATCGTTTCATGTTCATTGCACCGCAATACACTTAGCCATTTTAACGACTGATCCTTATTATTAAAAATGTCTTTTTTTGAGAAATTATCACAATAATGTCGTAAGTGTTTAGTTTTAAGTTTCTCTCTTTTCTCTTTAAGGCTGAATGTACACTGACGGTTGAATATAGAATTCCATAAGCGTCACGCTTCCCGGCAATTTTACTGTCAACTGCAATTTTGTTTTGTCATAGAGAATTGTAGTTTTTTTGTGGAATTTTTAACAGAACAGTTTTATACAGCCGCTGATAGATTAAATTGTAGTATTGGGCAAATGTTTACTTAATATTTTTTTAAAACGTTGCAGAAGAATAATATAAATTAGTCTATAAATACATTTTATGTACTGGTCACTGTTGTATGTCATATACATATTAATGCCCTCGCACATCGTTCTGTTTGTTTTTAATATTGTGTAATTATATGACAGAAATATTGGCCACTTTTACAGTTCTATATTTGACACAGATTCTGAATGTCACTTAACTTTTTAATTGAGATATTCGTACTAATGTAATGGTGACATAGACAAAGTGATGCAAAGCAAAGTTTTTAAATCAACATATAAAGTTAGCTCTTAATATATTACATAGCCTTAACATTAAAGTAACAGCGGATTTTGCGTTTATTTACGTTTATAAAACCAGCCTGATTTTATCCAACATTTGAGTTAATGCCGATTATTATGAATCCGTAGCGCCGCCCACTTTCAATCTGTGTCAATTATTAATTTTTTTTCACCAGTGTATTTTCAGCCATTTTAAGTTCCAATGTGTGGGTGATATAGATTTTTTTCAG
>DWFT01000143.1:0-14226 GCA_018246795.1 Microceris patrobas patrobas
GTCACGAATAAATAAACATAATAAACGATCGGAATAAAAAATATGTAAAAATACTGAAATAAATGGAATATTGACAATAAAAATAAATAAAAAAAATAAATTTATGGGTAGCCTTACGTGACTGTCAGCAACATTTATATTAAATACATAGACCAATAGATTTATACCAAATACGCAAACAGCGAAAAGGCATCCACATGTCATGTCTCCCGGGGCACTTGCGACCACTTTCTGGAACGTGATCATAAGCGACAGGTTGATTTACACTGGACATATACTTAACTTGTTAAGGGATATTCCTCTACTCGTATAGCGACAGCTACCATGAATCATGATGACAAAGTTTATGAGCATTGTGCATATTTAAAAGCTACACCTTAACCCTTCCGTGTTTAACAATGTAGATATAAAAGGGTTGACGATAATGAAGGTACGTAACATGTTATACACCTTTTAATCGATATAACATCGGGTCTCTTAATTGACGAATCAAGATTTATTAGTAGAACATTCGTAAAATCACAAATAGATAAAACAATTGAAAAAAAACAAACACTAATTTTAACTAAAATGATTGTTAATTTAGATATTGCTTCTCTTTACAATGTCCAACACAAACGGCCACCCAGTGGTGGACTTTACAAGGCTTAGTAAATTTGATGTAAACATATACTTTGTGTGAACCCGTGTCACGTTTGTGAAATGGACACATACAAACATTCTCTAACAGTATGTGTTTAAAATTTATCTAGATTTACGTAGAATAACGACGTTATATGTCAAAACATAATTTAATAATTATGTGCAGGCGTAACATTTTCAATTAATTATTCTAATAATAAAATTACAACATACTTCAAGGTTTACTTCGAGACCAGATGGCCGTGTGTTGAGATTATTATTATTATTCGCGAATTTTGCCAGTATTCTATGCCATTTTAAATCTACACCTGTAGTTGACCACCCTACATAACGGTTTCGATATAGCCCGAAATAGCAACAGATAAAAATTGCAACGTTTCCAAAGTGAAATGAATTTAGTTAAAATTAAGGAATGTCAGAAGAACAATATGATGGAAAACAAACGAATTAGGAAAAACCAGTAATAATACTGTTAAAGTAAAGTAAACCTTCCAATATCTAATTTAAGCTAATAAATCCAAGCAAAAAGCAAAATATTTTTCCTATATAGGTAATATGCCACCCATGAAACTCCATTAAGAGTAGTTTTCAAGTATAGTTACAATATGAACATAATAATGCTACTTCTGAACATTTGAAGCGAAAGCTTCCATCTGAAGTGTGTCAGCTTTTACAAGAAGCCGGAAACTATTACGAACTTATTTCCACTGTGCACATCTTCCGCCTGTCAATCTTATTTCCATTACCGTCTAGTGTCTTACGTCATTCTCATCCTGTGTGAGAGAAGCGTTTTCTTCGCCTTGAATAGAGTGAGTAGTCTTGTCAAGTGCGATTTTAATTCGTACAAAGAAGAACAGACAGAAATAATCATTGATAATATTTGCTTAAAATATTACCAGTATCATTAATAACAGTAATAGATGTAGAAAAACAAATGTTAAAACTTAAAAAAACTATGTAGATGCATATAGTACAGAATTTTGTACAGTATACAGAAGTACAGAATACAGTACAATCCCTAGTACAGAATTTTGGTTTGTGGTACTGCCACATACATATAACTCAATGGGTACTTAAACTTACATATTATGTGAAAAACGGAATAACTTTTATTACTATCTTTTGCTAAAGCATAAAAGAGCCAGTGTTTATTTTAGACACACACATACACAAACCCATCACTTTCATTTATCAGCATACGATAATTTAATCTGGTGGGCGGGGTCGCTATTCTAGGATTAGAGTACGTGTTCTTGGTACAAGTCCAAATAGCTTCGGACACGGTAACATTAGGTCAGCACCACACTTATACGAATGATTTGATACCAGTTACGCGTATATGACGATACACATATTAATAAATACATACGAGCAAGTTTAATACTACGTTCTCAACTCTACTGCATTTGTACATTTGTAGAGAAGAAAATGACTTTATCTTCTGTCATTCTAATTCGAACGGCCACAGTTTGTCTGTTTCAAAAATGTTTCTTCAGTCTCTTCCGAAATATTAGAAACGATGTATAAGTTGCATAGTCTATAATTTTTTTATCGTGAATGGTCAATATTTTCATACATTTCGTTTTGATTTCTCCTGTTATTTGAAGTATATCAGAACGAGATTATAATATGTATAACAGCTAAACTAAGAACATTTTTTTTTCTCTGGTCATCACTAACAGGTAAATATGTATATTTCGAACTCATGAATTATACTCGCAAGAGAGTAAAACATGAATAATAATTATACAAGTTGTACAAGATAATGATATGAGAATAAATATTCAATTGTATTTATATTTCGTTACTGGCAACTGATTTGCTTTGAACTCGACTTGATTTAAAAAAAGCGCGGGAAGAGAAACGTCAGCGTCAAAACATTAAAAAGCTAAGACGGACTACGGTTGAAATAATGCAAAGATAAAAAATGCGTATCTCTACTATTTAAGCCTCTCTTTATAAATAAAAATATAAAACGTAAATATTAGTATGTAAATGTTATACTCGTACATATATTGAGCAACAGTTCGCATTCAAATAATGTCAATTTGAAAGATCTAGAACAATGTAAGGCTGAAGGAACTTCACTAAATTATTCTTCGCGATTAATCACATACCGTTGACTGATAAATTGTAATATATTATGTTAAAATATTTGACATTTTTCACATTATTTTAAGATATTATCGTGTTGATTTTATATATTGTGTACAATCTCACACTCTGCTAGCGTGGCATACTAAGGCTTTAACCTTCTCATTATGAACGGAGAATCGTGTCCAGCAATAATAAAAGTGTTGGTGGTGATGGTGTGGTGATAGAGATGACGACACATTATTTTAATATAAGTGTTGGAACTGATTGTATTATGTAAGTTTATAGATTTTTATCAATACGTAAAAAAGGAGGACAATAAAAAAGAAAATAAAAAGAAGTGTAGGTATATCATGATAATGTTATGAACATAAACTGATTATGCTACTAATTGATTAATATTATTCTCATTCTAAGACTGCCTATTTTATTTAACTAATTTAGCTAATTTACTAATTTTATTTACAGTGATTAGATGCGAAGAATTAAAGATCGATGTCAGTGGCGTGCCATGGGAGAGGCCTATGTCCAGCAGTGGACGGGAATAGGCTGAAGATGAATGAACGAATGAAAAAAATTTACCTAAAGATCATGGAACTCATATTGACGAATATTATTGAAGAATTTAATATTTACAATTCTTAGTTATAGATGAAATATTAAGCTCCGGAGAAATCATGAAACTATGGCTACTTTGAGCAAAATTAGTTTCATAATAACAGCACTAGAAGCTAACCCTCTTGTTTAACAGCTAACTAATATTGCGATCTAAGTTGCAATCAGTTACTTGGGTGGGTTATTGCATAAATTATTCTCATACCTTAATAGCTATATTTAAGGTATTGTCGCTTCAGAGCAGTAACTACAGTTATCTACCATATAAGATTTATAGTAAACGTCTCACCTACTCTATAGTCTGAGTGTACTACACTCCTCTGCCTACCCCTTTGGAGAAATACTTGCATGGTGTTATTATGTTCTTCATCATCATCATTCATTAGCAGCCTATCTTAGTCCACTGCTGGACACAGGCCTCCCCCAAAAGGGGGTTTATGCCCGTAATCTCCACGCTGGGCATGGGGGTTGGAGATCGCAGGGCACAGCTTTTTTCACCGCCGACGCTACTGCCCGTCGGCAGCCAGGGTATTTAGCCGTACCTATTTAGGCTGCGCTATACCGCAATCAGCCATTCGCCAGAGCCTCGTCTGTTACAGCAGGGTGCACCACGTGCAGATGAGGTTGACTTGGCTCCTGAGATGGTGGTTCGGAACCCCTTACACCCCAATGTTATATTAAATTATGCTGTTATATTACATAATAGAGCGATGTGTAGGACATTCAATAAACCAATAGAAATCGTATGAAAAGCTTTTATGTCTACATTAAATTTGATGGCCTGGTGAGGTTACACGTATGTATAATTTCGATATATTTCATTACTTTATACTAGAGTTACTATATATATTAAACTGTTTTAATACCACAATACACTTCTACATATAGTTAAGCTCTTTTTATGGCAGTTGCGTGTAAATCGGTATTATTTATTGGTCATTTGATGGTTTTGTGCTATTTATGTACACAATGTGGAAGCTTCTACTTTGAAACTACTGTTGTTTAAACAGTCTATGTTACGGTTTAAATTTTGTGATTAACGTGTACCTACACCTACTACAAGTAGATACAACCATTTCAAAACTCAGCAGTAACAATGTTTGCTTTGCTAAACTCTTTCCTAAAAGAAATATGTATTCTATGACAGTGGAGATGTGCTGTAACGACATAGGAAATCGCGAGAAACCCTACTTGTTTAAAAGAACTCTTTATGGGCAAATGTTGTTTAATAAGACGTGTGAAGCTTACTCAATTATAGTTAGCGATTTGAACTATCAACAAAAAAGGATACATCTTATTTTGAGGAGCCCGTGACCACATAGAAGGCGGATAAAAGGGATGATGGTAATATCAAATATGCACCTACGTACTATATTATTAAATTATTACGAGGAAAAAAAAAATTTTTTTTTCTGTCATAAATTACTTGATGAAATTCGGAAATAGTTTACCACTACGTATTTCATAAATAATACAATCTAATTACCTGATTTACTTGTTACGTTGTGTTCACAAAATGAAGTAGCAGAAATCGATTAGCCTGCCCCAATGTGGCTTCGCGTTTCTTACACCAAATTAATCAGAAGCACTTTCCACGTTCATTAAAATTCAATTACCCAACAAAATTGCTTTTCGATCACCAATTTATGCGAGCTACAACAGGCGCTCAGTGAAAAAGTAAAGTTAACCAAACTCGCGAAACATTTAAATTGGTCTCTACCTTTTCGGGACAGTTTTATGTTGATTGTTTAGTAAGTATAATGTATACTCGTAGTTTGAGACATGCTTTCAGCGACTTGTTACAGGAAATGAGATTTACGTTACCTTCAACCCAGTGATAAGGTTCGATTTTCCAAAATACTGTCTTAGTTGTTTACACACATGTCTGTGCTTAAATATAAAGTTTTACAGCTTATCTTAATATAAACTTTCTTAACCAAGGAAACATTTAAAAAAATCACGTCTTTATAAGATCAACTTCATTATGTTGTGTTAAAGGAATTTGGAGCTAATTAAAAATGAAAAAAGATACGAAAAATATTGGAAGTAAATTGGGTCAATGATTTCACCAGTATTTCGTTCCAAGTGTCTCTTTATTCTCGTTGGAATATTTCGGTTTTTTTGATACAGGAGTATAACGGAATATTTTATATCACTTTCATCGAATGATAAACCAACTGTGCATTATGTATTTGACCTGTATATAATTGTACTGTATTTTACTATACAAAACAATACAATATACAAAAATAGCTTCGTCGAAAGCAAATTAAATGGAGTTTATTTTTGTGTCTGCGTTATATCTTATTGCTAGATGCAGGTACTATAACACTCCCTGTATTGTACCTGTAAAAGGGCTTTATTGAGTATTTGCGAAGATACAAACAAACATCTCCTGTACCCACTCCAACTCAAATAACTCACGACTAACTCCACAAATATTTTTATATGCTCTGAAGAGTAGATAAACTCTGCAAAGTTAGCTATTAGTCACGGATCCAACTATCAACCTCAACCAATTTTGTCTGACGTCTGCTTAATATACTTTCGAAGTAGATAAACCCTTGGAAGTTTGCCCTTAGACACAGGCACCGGCCGTGACCAATGTTGTCTAAAGTTTATTATAAATTATATACATGAAAACTTTTTACTATAAATAAAAGTGCTCAATGTACCCACCTATTTAAGCCAAGTCAAAGCGAATTTGAGCCAAGTCAATGTAAGCCAATTTAAGTATCTAGTAATATAAAAAAATTGAAATAGTGATTTATGCTATGCAATCCATGCTAGTATGAAACTGCATAAAGCCTTTCAACAGATTTCAGATCGAACCTTCGAAATTTTGGTTGCGTAGTAGGATTGAGAGGGGCGCGAGGTCAAAAACCCCTAGCGTACAACCCCCCAACTCACGGCTGTACGTATTGTAAACTTACGAGACTGAGATGATAGTACTCTCGGTAGTACTACGCCAGCGTAACGTAAGATTAACTTAACCGTCACCGTTTTGTCGAGATTCAGCATTAACTATTGACTTTATTAACGGTATTTTTAAATTGAATAATTTAATATTATTAATTGATCACCATTTATATCATTAATCAAATGACATCAATTTTAAACTAACATTGTTAGTAGATTTCTACCAGTATCAATAATGTTTCTGGATTTATTATTTTTTGGAATAGAGAATACCAAGACGGCGGTTTTCAAGTCTATTGTTTTTAATCATGAATTCAAATTTTAAAATGTTACGACTCAACGTATGACAGGATTAAAAAAAGATAAATTAGTGTTATATTTTCATAGCGTCTACTTAATTACTTTTTTAACGGGCAATCTACACGTGGCCATAACAAGTGAAATATAACATTAGTACGAAACAGCCTCAGAGAACGTAAATCTTTTGTCACCGGATCGTAAAAACATGAAATATACGTTGGAATTATAAAGGACATAAAAGAGTGCCATATTTTGTTTAGATTCCTTTATTATACACTTCAAATATACCTAAAAGATTTTAAAACAATCAAACATTAATTCTATTTGAAATTTAGTAACAAAACGAGTCAATAGATGGAGTTAAGTACAATTCGTTTATTTGTATATGTAGCATTGAATATATTTTTCAAATAGTACAAATCTATACATTGCATTTCCATACATCAAGAGACCCTCCATGCATTGTGAATGCTGTTGCGGCGAAGTACTTGAAGTTAAATAAAATTGACTCGCGTTCGTACATTTGTTGAATTTCTAGCACATTGTTATACGAATAAACAAACCGTCGGATTCCAACAACAAAACACTGTGAGTTCGTTAATCTTTTGCACCACATAATGTAATGGGGTGGCTTTTGTATCCCCAATGTTAAATTACTGTAAATGAGAGTCATTTAAATCGCAAAGACTGTCAGCTAGTATATAGTATATATTTTATTTATTTTATTAGTGCACTAAACTGGACTTTGCATGTAAGTACATGTACGTATATGTATATTGAATATTAACGAAATGTATGAACAAATTAGCATTGACGACGGTTACAGGAACCTTAATGCCGATGTATATAAAAGTTGATTTTGCCGAGCGACTAAAGCAGAATATCTAATAAGTAACCAGCACTCAATGACAATTCTATTCGGTAGCTTGATTAGTTCATTGAAAACGGCAATCAATTATATTGTATAAATTGTAATTAAATTGCCTCTGAATCAAGTAACAGCTCCCCTTTTGGGAAATTAGTCTGCTGTAATACGCTGAAGGTAGTAAGGGACAGATGACGCTCCCCTGTAGCCAAATATCGTGAAATTAAGGAATAACGCAGCTTCACTCGGCTACGACCCAATTTACGTCAAAAATTTTTATTAAAGTAATTTATCGTAATATATATACATCATAATATGGGTACTGTCATAAATTTTTTCGTTAACAATATTCCTCATATGCTACTAATGTGAACCATCACAGGTACCGTTATTGATATAATATGTATTTTCAGCTTGTGCTGTCTTTCAATCCCTCTTTAGATTTTTATCGCAGTCGTTTTTTAATAACCGTTGCAAAACTTTGCGTTATACATTTGAGTTTAGAACGTACGTACAACTGTTCGTTGTTGTTTGAATTTGGAATATCCAATTTGATTTTGTAAGCAAACAGTGACACGCCTGTTCTACTCATAATTTGGTACTGAGAGACAGTAATTGTTTAGGTTTATTTTGGTTATATAGTTTGATTTAAACACACATAAAACATAAAAATAACTGTATTTCCTTAGGCACATTCATAGGATACACGCAATCACAGGTAGGTGTAGTTCAAAGGCTAGAATAAAAGTGAGTGCAAATTTTGACATCTGACGTTAAGCTCTCAAATTACGTGAAGATTAAAACAGTAACCATATTTTTAATTGATCTTATTGAAAACTTCACTCATACAACAGATGGGACACTTGTCCGTATTATAGAAAACGTATTAGAATTCTTTATTCTAACAAAAAAGTGGGCAAAAACGTCACTTATAAAAATTCGGTGTGAGGAAGTTCACCGTTTTTGTCTATAGATTTTTAAAGTCCCGTACTTACTACGTAAAACGGGAAAATAACAAAACGCTTTTTTGGACCGCATGCTTGTATTTGTCATGTTTCGTGTAACAGATCACCATCAAATCTATTTTAATTGCTTTCAAATATGAGGTTGATGCTTGGTATGTTACATAAATCATAAATGTCCTCTATTTGAATGTATAGTTACTGAATATTCGATATTAGATTCGTGATTAGCATTTAATCATACAGAACACGAAGCCTTAGAGATCAACAGTCCCGTAGGAAATTTGAATTGGTTTGTTGATTGAAGATTAACTTTGACAATAGAATGATATCACGGTAAGATAAATATAACAGATAAAACGATTATGTTTTGACTAGTTTGAGAAATGGCTGCATGCTTCTAAGATTAACTTATGCAGTCTGATTTATAAAAAAAATATTAGATGACTTTTTATGATCCTTCAAAAACTTATCTCTCACAAATTGATTCTGTCACTAAAACTTACTGAACAGCGTTTACTGGTTACCGTGTACTGGTTATTATGGATTTTATCTATAACTGCACTTAAAACAATGTAACATCACGCGTGTAATCCGCAAATAGGTAGGCAGAGAAGTGTAGTACATTCCCACATTTCCCCAGTAAGAATAGTACCAGTCATGATCATATATACAGAACTAAATATCGCTGAGAATGAAATAACGGCCAATAACTGCACAGAAAAGATTTTCCAAGCAATAAATTATATGCAAATCTGTTTGTACATTGTTATATAAAATGGAAAAAATCCTTGTAAAATATGAAACACGATTATTTTTCGAAATTAAACTTGCTAAATACGAGCAGAATGTGATAAAAAAGAACAATATACTTTACATTGAGAAGGATGTGTACGAGAAATATGAAATGCGAAAGTAAGATGAGGCAACATCCTACAGCATCCGGATACAAGCTTCCGCGCATATATAAGTATTTGAAATGGAAATGAGAATACTGTTGTAAATATAAGGAACATTTTTAAATAGTGCTATAATATAAGGTGCGATAAAAATATTTATTTAACCAATTGAAATTATAGGCGACAAAAGCCTTTGCAAGATATAATTAGGTACTCGGTTATAATGTTACCGAAACTGTCTTGGTTGATTTTTGTCGTACTTTCTTTTTATATGTCTAGATGTACTGTTGTTTGACAGTCCAAGAGTTGTAAGCAAACTTCCATGGAAAGTTGGCTGGACAATTAATGACCCCGCTTTTTTCATCACTAACTTAGCTCTTAACAATAATAACAAAAATATAGATTTAATCAATACCATTTTTGTACACGTTTAACCACAACCTCAATATGATCCGTAAAGTCGACTTGGATGTTGCTTAAGAACATTATTCAACTTTTACGATGACACCCGAAGCCATGGGCTTCACACTAATTCCTTTTTATTGGTACCCTACGAATCAGACCAGTCTTAAAATTTCATTGCTTTGGGCTCGTTGGTCTTGTGTTAGATTGTTTACCAGAAGCCTATGTATCGTACGTAGGTACTGATAGATGAAGAAAACTCGCCATGCAAATGTACATCCATTTTGTAAACAGACAAATATTTAAGCTGGCTTTTACCATCTTGAAACTTGATTGAAAACCCTTTATTCAACAAAAATTATACATAAAGAGCGACGAGAGATGGGATAGAAGCCTAAAATTGATTGTGTTACTTTTTTTTGATAAGATGAGAAAGGACAGGAGATTCTACAACATGCATTTGAAATTAAGTCTTAGGATTCGCAACGAAGTGGCTCAACGCAAATAAAACGCTAGTACGTAATGGAAATTGACATCAAAGTCTACGGGAATGAATGACCAAATATCGTCATATACCGATCATGCATGTTTGCTAGCTCAGAGCGTGGAAAAAGGCACATAATCCTCCAATTCGGGAAATAGTCGCTTCCGTTTGGTACAAAATTTAAAAGACATTTCGTATTTTTCAGAAAATGCTAACGTTCTCATCGTCAAAGCCGAGCTCGAGAGGTCATTAATCTCATGAGCATTATGACCGATTTACGGAGTACGTTATTTGAATATTCTATGCACTCTCATGGATCTACCTACAAGTGATCTAGTTTTATTTTTATACCAATAAGGTTATTAAAGTTAACATAAAAATCTACATGTCTACTCTCGCACCACAACCCCATTGCATGTTATTCAAAATCGTTTCGCAACTGCTCGAAATGTTTGCTGATTTGTTCACATTCATAAATGTATTGACAAACACATTTGTAATGTACATGTATGAGGGCAAATGTGATTTTGCTTTATTGATTATATTTACGTCGATTGAAGCACAATCCATTTCGACAGCTATTACCAATTTCTATTCATTCGTCGATTGGGAAACTTAAATAAGACTTATTCATCTGGCAATATTTTTTCTGCTTCGAACACGTTCTAGGCATTAACCCTTTTCATTCTCGAAGGAGACACGTATCTAATAGTGGAAGGAAAAAAGACTTGATCATGACCATGATAAACATGTTCTGAGTACAAAATGTGATTTACACCGAAAAATGCGAGATATTTGCATTTAAAATCTAATAGACTCATTACTTGACTGTTCAATATAGGTACATAGGCTACATGTATAAATCGCTTGAAACATGTTGTATATGACTTTTCCAATTTGATCCTCACAACATAACTAAAAGGCAAATTACATCCTATGGGAAAAGTTGATCCTGCCAATTAATTTATTTTACATATGTGTATCTATACACCTAAGTTTAATCCTCACCAGGTCTTCCGGAGTAATTCTCTTAGAAATAATGGATTGGTCCCTTCCGCATTTTGCACATGGATCCATTGACCTGAATGTAACCTGCACATCCAACATTCTGTGGAGGTGCCGACTGAACATATTCAACATATGTATACTCGTATATACAACGTAATTGCCAAATTCTCCAATCATAAATAATGGAATTAAAGAAAGCTAATTTAATTACATGCAAGATAGTTATGGACACAAGCGAGTTTATTTCAACATACAAGGATTTATACCTATACCAGAAATGATCATCAAACCCTCAAAGTGGTAACGCGTTCGTAGGCAATTTCAAAACCCACATAATATACTCGTACTAGTTAATAATTATTATTTATTGTACTTTTACACTCATGTACTAGACAACTAATATTATTATTCCTGCGGCACTGTTACCTTTTAATGCTAGCTAATTCTTACTAGTCATATTAATAGCAAATAAGTAATCTTATCATAAGCAAAATACTAATTAACATCATTGGCGACGTTAGATAAAATTGGTACCTACATTTTATAAGTGTCATCTCTTAAATTCTTTGATACATTTAATAACATCATGAAGTAATGAATTTCCTTTCCGGACTTAAAACGTACTACGACTAATTCGACGTCGAAAGCCTTCCTGGTTCGACGAGCAATAAAATCATTTTATGAGCTATATACTTGCCTTCTTGATTCGACAAAGGACTTTCTTATTGATATTGAGATTAAAGGGAGAGCCGAGAACCCCGAGGTCCAAATACTGAGTTTTATTGAAAATAATATTCAATTTGTCTTTATAGGTGAAAACATGAAGGGTTTTCGTGGAACATTTTATTCCGATTTTATATTTCAGTCTTTCTATTTCCATCATCTTTTCCCTTTTTTACCTTTCCACAATTGACCATGGTCTCATCTCAGAAGGAAAAGAGTTAAGGTCATAATATGCCACCCTGGGCATGTGAGAGTTAGCAGACTTCACACGCACTAGAAAACATTATGAAGAATTCTACGATGCTCAGAATTCACGATTTTTTCCATCACCGTTATACTCTATTTTACTAGTCATTAAAACATTATAAGCATTTATGTTTGTTTAGATCCTTGCGATACATTATAAAATCTCAATACGCTATATCGATACGTGTACGAAAAAGGCTTTACACTTTGCGAGGAATATCCTTTGGTTTCAATTTTCCTCCAATCACGAGTCATTGAATATCGATATGATTACAGACACAGTTGTATGTGCATGCAATTATTGAATAATTAGTGTACAGCAATAATTAGTACAAGGGGTGTAAGGGATTCCAACCACCATCTCAGGAACCCAAGCCAATCTCACCTGCACGTGGTGCACCCTGCTATAACAGACGAGGCTCTAGCGACCGGCTGATTGCGGTATAGCGCAGTCTAAATAGGCACGGCTTAATGCCCTGGCCGCCGACGGGCAGCAGCGTCAGCAGTGCGAAAAGCTGTGCCCTGCGATCTCCAACCCGCATGCCCAGCGTGGAGAATACGGGCATAAACCCCCTTTGGGGGAGGTCAATGTCCAGCAGTGGACTGAGATAGGCTGATGATGATTACTAGAATAACCCATTTTTCTTTAGTATCGTCTATATTGCAACGCTACATTTATTTTCATTTGATGTCTCGAACAGATTAAAAATACTGTTGTATTTGTTCTCAGAGGCGCATCGAGCATTGGAACTGCTGGAAGACTACCACAGCAAATTGGTGAAGCCCCAGGATCGACAGCTTCGTCTAGCGATCGAAAGGGTCATCAGGATATTCAAGTCACGCCTCTTTCAGGCTCTACTTGGTATGTGTAAATATAACTAATTGCGTAATATATTTCCACTTTTAGCATGTGAACTGTAGAATAATAATATCAATAAAGATCATTGGCGTCTTACAAACAAGGAGTCCTTCTTAAGTATAAAAATGGAATCTTTTACTAAATACTACTTTACATATACACAGCTAGGATCATATTAATGGAAAAAAGAGCGACCGCAACAGATACCTATCATAAAATGAAATTCACAGCGGGTTGTATTATTACATGCACACAATCTTCACGGTCCCTTACGGGGCAGAGAGAGAGGATAATACTATTAGTCAAATATCAAAATTTACATGTACAAGAAGATACACAAAATCCTTCCATACAAAATCCTATCACAAAAATGTCTACTTCAACCCAAAAAAGAATTCAATATAGAAAATTAATCTATGGAAGATAACAGGGGAGATAAGGCCGTCGTCTGGCCAGTCGATCGCATTGTCCAATAATCTCTATCCAGGGAGTTCCCGATATGAGACATTCCGATTCACGGCGGAGATTATAACGGCGAGATTAAGAATAATGTTATCCGAATATACTTGCCAACTTAATGCTTGTATAAATTTAATTTTTTATACGAGTTTTGTACTGGAGTCGATTTTTTTTGGATTGACTTTATCGTTCTACTGTTGGACACGGGTCTCTTTTTTGAATAAGAGGGTTGAGGCCATAGCATGTCACGCTGGCCAAGTGCAGTCGGCAGACTGTACACATCTTAGGAAATATTTTAAGGAAGTTAGTAAACAATATAATCTATTAATAGACGTAAACGTAACTTCACGCCTGTAATCCCCGTAGAGGTAGGCAGAGGAATGCACAACACTTCCACGTTTCACCAGTTACGTTTACGTCCCACTATGGAATAGGTGATAAGCCTATTGCCATCCATCGGGCAAATATCCAGACTCCGAACCACTACTAGAAAATCTAAATGAGAAAATTTCTGTAGTGTTCGATCCGGGAATCGAACCCGGCCCTCCCGATCGGCAGTGGCACTTGCAACCAACCGAATATACTAAAATTTGAATTATCTATTAGCGATTGTGGTAGACGTAAATGGGTTTTCAAAGTTATACATGAATGCACAACTTTTTTAAGTTAAGGGGAGGTTGGGGGGGTTATTGTAATAATAAATTAATTGAATTGGATGGTCTTGTCGGTTTAGTGCTTGTAACCGCGAT
>DWFT01000144.1:0-14216 GCA_018246795.1 Microceris patrobas patrobas
GAGGTAGGCAGAGGAATGCAGAACACTCCTACGTTTCACCGGTTAGGTTTACGTCCCACTATGGAATAGGTGGTGAGCCTATTGCTATGCATCGGGCACATATCCAGATTCCGAACCACTACTAGAAAATCTAAATTAGAACATTTTTGTAGTGTTCGACCCGGGAATTGAACCCGGGGCCACCCGATCGGCAGTCGCACTTGCAACCAACACGACCAACGAGGCAGTCACTTGATGGAAATATTAGTAATATATTTTCGATTTCTATAAACGGTATAAATAACCCGTTACAATACATTGTAAAAACTTACCTCGGTGATCACCGGCCCTCAATATTAACTTAACATGAAAAGTGCTATTGGATTGATTTCAGTAATCATTAATTTTCACTACTAAAATCGAGATGCTTTTTAAAGCGATTTTTGCCTACATGCGGTTCCGGACTCAGTACAGTGACGTACACAACTGTTTACAATCTCGAATAGACATCAGTGCTTAGATAATTATATTGATATGTCGCGACGCTGTCTGTGTAAACAAGTAAGCATTAAACATACGGAGACGGCATTAATCGTATTATCTATAATGATAAGGTAGAAAATGACGAATGCAATTGTCTGTCGGTATTCAGGTATCCCTGAAAACAATTCCGTTGAATATTTGTCAAGGAATTTCAGGCCAGGTCCATTACGGGATAGTACTATAGTAGTAACAGTACCTAGTAGCAGAGCCGTTAAGTGCCGAGTGCCTAATACCTAGATCCTTACTGACCTGACATGTTTCTTTTACATTTATCACTCTCTTCGTATACTCATACCGGTTAATGTATTATAAGAATAATTGCTGACCTCACAAATCTACTAAGATTATATACGAGAATACTTAAACACTATATCAATTTATGTCGTTCCAGTGAAGAATAATAATTGTTAGTCTTACTGATTTTATCAGAAATTGGACGAACTTTTAAATTTCCATATTAGTTCCATGTTCCATTAGCATCATTGCGCAATGGACCGAGCGCGGGCAAGTAGGCCATAGTTTAGTCCATACATTCGTTGTGGTCCATACGTTTTGTATATATTATAACGAATTGTAAAATCTAAAAAATATATTTTTTTATTCAAATTTATGTCAGTTTGTTACTCGAACCTTTAAACAAAATGACAAAATTCATTTTGAAATCAAATTAAACTTAGCTGCGTTAGCTGGGTCATAAATAAAGTCACTGCTTTAAGAAATTACTTTTGAGGAATTTATAAGATCCTTGTATTATAGTACTTATACCAACGTTTGATAATTAAAGTACCTTATCTTGAATTCGTACATCTGCCGTGTAAATGTGCATAGAAACCACACTTTGTATGTACCGCGTCCCAATTATGCATGTTACTCGTAGTGTATTTAATTCAATATCGGACACATATTTCTGATAAACAGGTATACTGTGGCCCTCGCATGCTCCCCGTGTACATTACAAGTAAAAACCCCCGAAAGGCGGATCTGTGATCAGCAGACTGATAGTAATGATGTTGATAATGATTAATTATTTAGGATATATGTATGTACGTGTATAGATTATCGACTGTCCGATTACCATACGAGTAGCACAGGTTGTGTTTAGTGTGGCATAAGATGAGAAAATTGTTTATAACTGCCACTGTGGTTATATAACCATTTCTCATAATATTTCTGTCTCTTAACCTCATATGAATATAAAGTTGCTCATCTCGTGTTATAATTTACTGGTGTACGTTCCACGAGCACCGCCTCCAGCAGTTTATCTTTTATATTCATAATGATTACCTTATATTCAAGATTGTATATCTCAATCTGCAGTCAGAAATTAAAGTTAATAAGTTCGACATTTTGCTTAATAACCGTAGTGCGCAAACCATCTTCCGCTCAATCGCATTGTAAACAAGCTATTTTCAAATCTATAGCCATTCGACTCTCAATAGCGGCTTGTGCATATTTATATTTTTGTTTTAATTTTAACTAGAATCTGACCTAAATTATGACATTTATCTACAATTTTAGGTATTAAACTTGAATTCGTTGTTAACATATCTTGGAAAGTACGTCGCTTGATCATATAGGGCAAAAATTGACAGCATGAATCGCGTCACTGTATGATAACGGAAAAAGTTATGTACTTTATTATTATAAATGATTAATCAATAGATTTTTAAAATTATACAAATAGTATATTTGCTTGTTTAAGAAAATCCGCAAACCCCGTTGCCAGCGTGGGGATTATCTACAAAGATCTCCAAAGGCCAACCCGCCGATACCAGAGGACTGACACGCTGAGGATGACATGTTTAACTTTTATGTACATGTTTAACTTTTATGACACAGTTCACATGTTTAACATTGTCGCGCGTAGTATACATAACAGTAAGTTTATATATATACATATAGCGCGTAGTATACATAACAGTAAGTATTGGTACGATTAATTGTTTGAAACATCAAAGTAATGCTTTGATTTTATTAAACACTTTACAATAATATGACATGGGTGAATAGTACGTGTGTATATTTTAGTCAACGACAAATATAAAACAAATTTGGTTTTATATCCAAAAGTTGATTAAAGCGAGGTTTCGTAAAGCGTATCGGCCCAGCAACCTTCCACATAAGATTTCATAATAAAATAAAAAGTGATAGCCTGCCCCAAGGTCGCGCAGCCGCCGATCTGATACCGAACTTCTGACGCGATTCGATCGATTTTTCTTACAATAGGGTTGTCACTCTTGAGAAAAAATATTAAAGATAAACAAAAATCAAATTAAATTGCTTAAATTTTAGCTAATATAAAAGAACTGTGAACTGTTATAATGATACTTCACATTATACCTAGTAATATACTTTTTCTGCAGGTATATTTTTTGCCATATGAGATTTTGTCATGGTAACATCACTTCACAGTGCATATTTGGTACCCACCTTGTTGCCCCATCTCTTGGAATGATCTCTGATCTCTTCCTCTCGAGCTTCATTTTTATAAACAAAAAGTTGTTACGCTACATAGGAGTTATGATGAAATTTCCGAATCAGTCAGGATTTAAAAAAACCGTAGTGCATTATGATTTCTAAAATATACGAGATCACCTTTTTCGAATTTACTAGTCGCAATAGTAAGAGTTGATATCCAAATAGCGATATTTTTGTCTTAAATGTTTAATATGTGTGAAAATAACGACACGCGCAGGTGGCGAACAAGTAAACTTATATTTCTTTGTCGCAATTATATTTAGTGGCACTGTATTGATATAAGGTTGATTCAGCGATACGGATTGCAAATTTAGATATCTTGTTCCTTGATTTCGATACATCTGACTGATAAAACTATCGCGTATGTATCTGGGTACCATTGTCTGTGACTGTTTAAAATGGGTAAATAATATTTGACATCGTTATGTAACCCGTACAAGATGTTTTACCAACACAAAGCACATTGTTGATTGTTTTACCAACACAAATCTGTGCTATTAAGTTTTTTGTTAATTTCATCGTTTCCCTGCCGTTTCTGCCGTTTAGCAGCAATCTTTAAGTTTAACGTATGTATAGATTACGTAGTGCTTCTACGGTATATACGTTAGCATTCTTTAAAGTTAACGTAACTCATTAAAAATTCAAAACGGCGTCCGGATTTTAGGAAGGCAGTAGGAGTGAACATTCCTTGTATGGCAAGACCACATTAAAGTAAAGATAAATATGTTTTGTTCAAGGCAGACGTCTACCGCTACGATTCAGGTAAGTATCGACTTTAATCCCTGTTTTATTTTAAACCGATATTTAAGTTCGGTTACAGTCAGTGACACAAATGGCTTCTGTTTTTATTATATGAGCGTCTCTGCACTCATGCATGTGCATGGGTAAATAACCATTCGTATACGTTTAGTAGTATTTCCACCTTGACCTATACATATTAATATGTCTAGTACAAAAATATTCTGCAAATATATTTGCCTACATAATTATATCTAATTTAATATTTAACATCGCTTTAACGGTTTTCAAAACTAAATTTAAGATATAACATAGTTGTAATACGGTGGATCCCATACTATACACTTAGGATCTCCTCTCATCATATTAATAGCAGTTATTGGATGTTGTGAGCGGGTTAATGTTTAAATACGCTTTATTTTGTACGTACTAACTGGAATAACGCACTTTTCCATTAGGAGTTGTGACATAGAGTACTCGCATGTTTGTACACTTTTAAAAACAAGCATTCTTCAGCAATTTCGCGGTGATTGCAATGAATTCATATATCGAATGATGTGTGAAAGTTGAGTGAATATAATTTTTATCCCGCCAAGGGCAGCGAGTGGCCGGCGTCCATGTGTTCAGATGTGGGATCGCAGCAGACACTGGCCAGTGCGACTAGTGGCGTTTCATGAAATATATTTCGACATGCCTACTTTTGTAACTGATAATACGAATGTGTTCTCATTTATGTATATTTAACATCTAAGAAACTTATTCATCACAATCCAAATTGAGAACGGATTTAAAGCTTGATTATGTACTATATAATATTATAACATGTCAAATATATATGAACATGTATATATACCTATTATATGTGAAGTCTCTTTAAAGATTAAAGATTAATACCGGGAGACTGAATGGTAGTAAGATATTCCATTTGAAGATTGCTTCAGGCGATGTTAAGTACATCCACATCTTAAAGTTCTTTTGTCAGAGGAAAAATTAGAACATATGTGATATTAGTATCCTCCTGTCCAGAAGTTGCTTTTGCGTTATACCATACATCGCTTACATATTGTAAATATTATACAACATGTTTTTAATACAACAATCAATATTTAATTTACTTTATTTTTATTACTTTCTTAATTCATATTGATAACAATGTTACTACTTTTTAATGTTCTTCGCTTCTATTATTATTACAATATATGATAATGTTAAAAAATTAATGATATATTTACGACAGTTTATATTCGTACGATGACTGGACACCGTAGAAAGGCTGTTGCACAACGCGCAATGTCGCGAAACGGCAAATCCGATTGGGGTTAAACAAACGAGATCTACATTACACTCATTACCTTCTCGTTGCACAAGATTCGCATATACGTTACAGAAATAGCTTGATAATAACCATATTGTTACTATGGGCATTACAGAAATAACAAATACATAAGTTCCGTAAGAAGCATACGGTTGGACCTTTTTGGCTTCTTATAATACTTACAGACAGGTATGCATTAATATATGGAACAATTAAAACTAAAGTGCAGTTAAAAGCAGTACGGTTTGGGCGTTTTTGTCTTCTGCCTATAACCGTCAAAGTAGAGTACCGTAGAGTGGCGCTCTCCTCGAAACCAACTTTGAACATTTGTTTTGTATTGTTTTATAAAATCGACTGATCATAACGCAATCACTTATATTAAGAAATATACGATAAATCTCACCTAGTATGAATAAATGACTCACCGACTGAATTCTCGAATTCTACTTACGGTTAACATTTCACACCATTTACAACGTCATAATGTTGCCATAATTTATTAAATCTCTTCAGATTAATAACCGTTAATACATTAATAGTACCTAATTATTATTTTCTGTAACCTTACTTTTTTAAATCGCAATACCTTTATAGCGAGAGGATTTTAACTGCAAAAGGATCACCTACGGTAACACGTATGAATTTTAATTTTTTTTTTCAATAGAAAGTAATTTGACAAACATGTTATTTTTATTATAACATTATAGTATTCTCTCTTATACGTATAGAAACAATGAGATCGGATGCGTTATACCAAAGCGTGAGAAATCTGGATGTAATACCTACACTGTTACGGAATGAGACCGCCAATCAACCTAAATTGAGTGTGACAGTACCTACATTATTATTTTACAAGCACGTTTTCATAAAATCACAGTTAACCTACAAATCACATCAATTTCAAGTTTGATTAAATTATTAATTTAAGTCGGATAAAATTATTGAGGCGCTATAATAAAAATGCTGTATAATATTGTTTGTGTTTTAATTCTTGTATGGTCGTTAAATTGACTTACAGTAATATCATAAAGCGCAAAAATATTAAATAAAATACGATGTACACTGCCTCTATGTGTATGGATCAAAACAAATATTTATATAGATACAGACATGATGATACGAGAAGAAGTCATAAATGTAGGTATCAAAAGTCTTTGCAATAAATAAGATTATGTTTTCGAAATCTTTATACATCTTACGTTCATTCAATGATTATGTTCTACAAATATTTATTCTCATTCGCTTTACAACATCATGTTGGCCTTTAACGTTATTTTTTTAACATAATGACTTCATACAATTAAATGAAAATTTTGTGATTGTAACGTAATTTGTAATTGAAAATTTGTAAATGTCTCAATTCAATCACTGATTTTTTTAGAAAAGGAGTGCTCGAATATTACCATTGGATATCGTAAACGTTAAAAATGTTAACGACTAGATATAAACACGCCGATGGTCTTCGTTATATTTGAAAGAAAAAAGTCGAATTTTTATAAACAAACTCCAAAACTTGTTCGACGGCGCGCCCCGAGCTGGTTCCGACCATGTTTTATATTCAGTAACCATCTGCGTTTTGTTATTGCAACATGTATCGTATTTACAGATCTATCGTTTACCGTTGGTATTAACGTTGATATCTAATGAAACTGTTTAATAACTTAATTTTAGTTTTATGATACACAAACGTACGAAATGTTTCATTATCTCATAAGCAATATTTAACGTAAATATTAGCTCAATAATAGCTGTCTTCCTAGCCGTGGAAACGATACACACGATGTTATTATGTATTTTGATTATCCTCACTAGAAGCTGCTTATGCATTTTAATCCCAACTCAATTATAATAACAAAGTATATCTTATCTTTTGGATTTTAACGACATAGAAAGTATATTTTTAAGCATTCAATAGATCATGATACGTGGTCCAAATATGTCTCAGCGATTAATAATAATTCAATGCGCTTAGATAGTTCCAGAGACAGTAAGAGTGTAACAATCGCGGGTCCGAAATGTCATAGACTTTCTCCCTTTGTATATTAGTATAGAACAGAACAACGGTAGATAATATCTCGTTGGAAGTGGGCCACTCGAAACTAGGGAGCAACAACGTAGGAAGTTGATTCTGCACGTGCACATTTATTATATTCCATGTTTCTTCCATACACTTTTGCAACAAAAACACAAAACAATAGACTAACATATAAGTAGATCTTATCGATATTAAGCAATTTATTCCCGATAACGTAAACAGTGCGAGTCAATCACCTTAAGAACAAAACCCAATATTAGACAAAAATAAACACTAAGGTTGAGTACACACGAAAGAAGTAAAAACGAAAACAAATAACATTTATATTTATGAACAAATATAAATGGGTACGGCGAAGCAGTGTTTCAACCAATCCGTCTACCAGAAACTTATAATAACAAAAATGATAATTTGTACATTCGTAACAATAACAAAGGACCTTTCTTACTGTCTTTTAAACACTAACAAAGGACCTTTCTTACTAATTTATTATCCACATAAACAAACAGCGCAAATCTAGTATCAGAATGATCCAAACGCATTTATTTTTATGTTTTAATATAGAATAGTGTAATGGTATGGATGTAGAAAACATTAATTAAATAAGAAGAGAAAGATAACGTGTAGTTGACTTAGTTTTAAATCGCTTTCCCGGGTTTTGATCTAAACCGGAGCCCATTAAGGAGAAAGCCTATCAGGCTTTATTACAAACGATGGATATTAAAAACAGATGCATAGACACAATTTTCCAAGAACAAATGTAATACCATTCACTTTAGTCAGTTTCCTGCGTACTTAACTATTGAACTGTAAGCGGTAGTTCATTTAGACTCTTATATCGCACAAGGAAGCAAATGTTTCATTTAACCGAATCGCTATTATGATACCTTTTTAATTATTGCCGCCTTGTTATCCATTTCCATTTTTACGTTCATACGTTCGATATGTTTATTCGAAAAGTTTTATAAGCTTTATAAAAAATTACTCCCGTTAACGTTCAACGGAGAAATTTTTATTTCGTTTTTTGTGAGATCGCATTCAGAAACGATTTCCAAACAATAAACAATACCAATTATTCGTCTTATCCAATTATCGCATCTGACGGCCTCGCAAATAATGCGGGCTGGTATGAGAGCGTACGTATACATCACTTAATTATTATATTGTACAGTATAATTTTTAATGGCCCCGCGCATAATAACTGCCGGAGTTCAACAGGACTCTCAGTGCGTTAAGCTTTTTATTGCAAAAGATTTAAACTACAACCGTTCTGAGTCATCGAATATGTACATAGTTGTAACAGAAATTTCGACATCACTTGCGACAGAGAAACATGATTATAAAGGCTCAATAAATTTATTATTGAGGTACATAATTAATAATTTGAATCAATCATGGATGTAGGCACTAAATGTATGGTATTGACATTGCAGTTTGTTAACTCAGTAGGCACAATGTACTCCACGTACCGTGGCAATGGTACATCAAAGTGAACAAAATGTTATTTTGTGCATTTATCGTGCACTTAGCACATTATAGAAATTTGGCTCAACCTTCATACTAAGTATTATTATTACAAAAGACTTGTATCCATTAGTGTCCGTCACGCCTTAAAATGATTTTATACATACATGTTATTGTGTGAACAATAAAAGTTATTGGCATGTAATATGGATTTTGATGGCGCCAATAGCATGTCGTTTGATTATAAACGTTTGATATCCTGTAATAACTTAACGCGTGTAGGTGCGAAGTGGATATGTGTCTTCGCATAAAACTTTTTGTTGGTATACCGTCGTAATAACTTCCTAGCGATAGATATCTGTGACACAAACAATCGGCGGAGGCGGATAAAAATTCTATTGTGTGGTCCCTACGAGTGTGGTGAAACAACATTCAACGAATTTTAAGGTCAATTGCGTTTAATAACGCAAATTGAAATTTCGTTGTAGGGTCAAAATGTTTTATTTCTTTGTCATAAATAGCCATAGAAAATAGCCAGCTATGCGATCTGTCTGACGTAGTTACACCTACTATTATAGCACTTTTAGCGATATAGAACAGATAATTGTTATCATACGCAATCGTTTTCCTCGACTGCGCTCCATAATCAAAGCAAATTGAAAATTTGAATATTAAATTAAAATTTTGCGATGCTGCGTATCAATTATAAAAATAATAAAAACAATTTGAAGCTTTTATTGAAAAGTTATTAAGAACAAATCGTATACAAGTATATATACCTACAAATTATGCATTTTGTGTCTCGAAGATGCATTTTAATCAGAGATGACGTCCGTAAATTAATGAGGCGAACTCGTCAGAACCGATCAGAGAAAACATAGTGCCAGTACCGACCGCACGTGAGTCGTATCAGTTAAACTCGCAGATTGTCAATACGCACTACATCTCATTAACGCACGATCTGGTTTTGACATCGTATTTCCTTTTGGGTCTCGAGGATTGCGACTCTGCGCATTACTATTTCCGGGTTTACATGACATTTGTATGTTTAATTAATCAACCCTAATTAATACATACCAACAATAAAAACAACTCGCCTAGTATGTTTCGTCCAAACACAGATGGAATACATACGCCAGTAAAAAAATAATATAAACTAAGGCATTTATTGCTCAAACATGCAAGGATTCGCTTATTATCTTTTAAGGTCACAAAGTTACAGTGCAGTAACAGGTGAATAGACTATTGTAAACTGCGTTATCAATTAAAGAGAGCTTATCTTTCTCATTCTTAAATGACTGGAGAAGTTCAAATTTAAACTTATTCAATAATATTATAGTTTACAATGTTATTATGACTCATGGATACAATCACGGTAGACTGAATGCAAAACGCTAAACAAGAACCTCCGAGTACTCTCATTAATGAATATCCAATCGCTACCATAATAAAAACAATTATAATTACATTAAGCGCCTTTCGCTTCTCCATTTACAAATTTAATATTGATACTTAATAATGTCTACATAATATATACACGACAATTAGGCAGTGCCACAAACAGTATATGCTAAATTGACACCATGCTATTTATAATTAGTTGCACTTGAGCCCATTGTTTATTTCGAGGCCGTATCCCGTAGATCCTCGACCGAGATGGCGGCATGTCCGTTACAAATGGAACAGGTTAGTAGGTTTTTCCTTTCGGTTTTAATTACCGCGTCCGCAGGCCCACGGCCGGCCTGCGAGCCTTCACCCCGCCGTTATAGTACACCTTTAATATGTGCAACACAATATAGCTATTGTATGCCATTGTTTGCTGGTGATGTTTCGATTATTTATTGTTATGGGCACGTAGCATTTACAAATACATAATTTAGAACCAAGTGAATTTACGCGATTTATACAAATCTATTTCAATCCAAGTGATTATCGATTATAAATTTTACGAGGTATCGATTTACTACGTGAACGGCAAGTTTATGCGTGATGCAGAGGACTGCAGTTCGCCTATATACATGTTTATTCCGATGGAAGTCGATTAGAAACGATTATTTGTACGATATTCGCTATCTTCATCAACAATAAAACCAGTCCCTTGCTCCTTGCATTGTATAATTTATCGGACATTAAATTGAATGCAGATAAAAGGAATTTCATCAAGCGAACACACTTTAAAACAATTGAGAAACATAAAATAAATAATGCAACGTTTAACTGCTCAACTTTCCGAAATCGATATACAAGATACGAGATAAGGCGCTGTCGAATGGCAATATATGAAATGTAATTTTGCCGCGCTTAAGTTATACGATGTTTCGTAACGGCTGGGATAAAAAGGAGTGAAATTAAGCAATTATCATTAAGTAATCATTCATGCTTCGAGTAATCATAAAAACTAGGTATTTAAAAAGTATGCAGTTCGAGAGGTTTCGGTAAGTTTAAATTATTATTTCATCTTAAATCAGAACAGGAAGTTACGGTAAGTTCCTTTAAAGTGCGCAAATGAAATAGGGGCCCCAACAACAACCGTTATTTGAATTTGGGTTTCTAACGTATTTACGCTGCCGCGCGATAGAGACAAACTTATGCGATTGTATATAATTATTTGTATCGTTCTATCTCGCTCACACAAAACAGTGGGCTCTAATCATAAACACTTTGATATCATTACGAAAGAACTACTAATCTTGAACAATTTCTGCATTGTTAAGCTCATTAAAAATATGTAAATTTACTGTGTCGATTAAAAATACTCTTTATTAACGTTTGAGTAACAAAATAGTAATCAAGAAGATAATCCAAATGTTCAAGGAGTATTTGGCGTGCCCGAATTATAAGTACTTTTTATGTACTTACATTGTATTAATGCGTTTATAATTGGAATTTATATCGAAATTGTATGTAACTGCTACTTAGTTTGCAACGATCTTTATAAGTATTTTGTGATGACATTAAATTAATAAATAATACAGATTTGTTTCGTTCTGATCCCCGGAAGTCAATTTTTTAACCTTAAAAATAAAATATGTCGCTGTACTTCAATTGGAAAAAAAAATTAAAGTCATATTTGTTTTCATTGTTTATGGAAACCTACGTTAAATATACGTTTAGAAACCGTTTCATTGTTTATCCTGCCTGAATTGTTTATTAAAGTAATATAAGGTTATTTCTCTCACTATTAGTATTCATTATTAGTATTAAAGTCAAAAGGGATTTTATTATTTTAACTCAACTATGTGTATATAACCCATATTTTCTGTTGAAAATACTAGTTACTATCTATCTGCTAGTTATATAGTACGAAACCGTTGATCTCATTTAATTAATATTACTTGTAGAGATGGTTTGAGTTCTGGAGAAAACGCGTGACTACTTAAAACATTTATTTAAATCAAACTAACTGACTAATAAAGAATAAATAATGTTTTGAATCATATTTAGTTTTTCAGATGAATTAAAGCAACAGTAACAATTAATGCCATTATATTTTAAATGAATGAAACAATATACCACATTATTGTTTGCTAATATTGTAAAATTTGCTTGAAAATTATTTATTACACATACCAGACGGCAGTACGTTAGTAACAACCATCAGTAGGCTCAACCCTATGATATAATTAAAATTTGACGGATGAATCATTTTTTGGTTTATGGCCACCTCGTTGATCAACATATTGCGCGCGACTACTGATTAAAAGGATCTGCTTTCGATCCCTGGGCTACTATCGGGTTTTTCTAACTTAGAACTCCTAGTAGTGGCTCGGTATCTGGATGCATGCCCAATATATGGGAATAGGCTCATACCGTATTCCATGGTGGAACGTAAACCAACAGGTGAATCGTCGGAGTGTACCACACTCCTCTGCCTACCTCTTCGGGGAATACAGCCACAAAGAAAGAAATTTATTTCTTCCAGTCTTTCTTCGAATTTACCTACCCTAAAGGTAAACTGAAAAACGTTTAGGCGTACCACCTACCCACAAACTTGATAACTTTTGTCGTGTTACATCAAAATGTTTATTAGAAGTAATATCCACTATCACGTCTAGATATTTTTCATCAGATGCCCGTTGTAAACCGTTAGTGTTCTACTAAATTGCTATCAATCATCTATTCTTGTTATTGTGTTAGTCATCGTCAGGAAGCTTGTAACGGAATACATAAATCAGAACAGGGTAACAACGACAGATTTAAATGAAAGACGTTGATAACAGTGAAGGCGGCAACAAATCTGGCCAATTGGAGCTCTAGATAATACTTTGAAAAATATATGTACGTTGCTCCCATTCGTTCATCTAATATTATTATTATTATTCATACGTTACCTTGGTATATAAATAGTGAGCGTTGTTCATTTATGCTGGTAATAATTTGAATATTCGAATTAATTCGCTTTAAGTGTTTCAAAACATAGTACAATCCAAACACTTAAAATCTCACCGAGCATTGTCTTCGTTGAATTCGTAATATAGTTTGTGCGCAAACATAAAAATAAAAGTAGCCGAATAAATTAAAATAGTGCGTCGGGCGAAGAGCTTTCACTCTCGCCCCGGCTTCCCCGCGATTGTATTGTCTCTGGCGGGCCTCGAATATCATCCAACTTAGGGGAAAGTATATTAATGTGAAGTTAATTGGACGGCGGAGTCCGACACTCGCCAATTAGTCGTTATTACAAGCAGCTCCGCACTCAGCTGTCGAGACGACGCTACGCTACACTCGCATCATGCAAATTCCTAACGTTACGTGAAATTGAATTATTTAAAATGCCCACGCGTTGAAAGCGCATTATGTAATCTCTGTTGAGAACCACAGTTATTTATATCCATTTGAACAAATCACGATGCAAACGACTGCAATTGTGGTGATATCTTTTGTCCTCCTAATGACCGCCGATTGCCATAATGAGGATCGCTCTACATCGTGTCACTTCGAAACCTTCGATCGCGCGCCGACGGGTTTGTAATACAATGGTGTAAATAAGAAAGAACCAAGGTTCATGGGGCGCTTTTAGTGACCGACAATTGACTCCAATAGAAAGGTCGCTATAATTAAATTAGCGATGCTCTCCTAATGGGAAATATTGGCCCGAGAGCGGCAAGCGGTCCGCCATTAGCACGTAGCACGAACTAATCTATTCCTCTCAAAACATGTTCTGACATTTAAGAAATTAGAACGCGATGTTGTTAAAATATTGTAAAACAGATAATCTTCTCGTGCAGGCGTCGGACGACGTAATGTGGTGTTAACAAAATCCATATATGTATTCGACAATAGTTGATTTCCAACAAGCTTACTGATGTTACGATTTTTTAATACAATACACACAATAATCCAATAGAGAATCGCTATCAGTACTATTAACTAGCAACACTTAGATTACAGCTACATTTAATCACTTCGAAATAATGATTGAAACTTATTTGTATAAAAAATAATAAAAAATAATCGACCCATAAATATTCCAATGTTGGAACATGGGTCTCCTCTCATATTGAGAGGGTTAAAGCCATAGTCTACCACGCTGGCCCAGTGCGGGTTGGCAGACTTCACACACCTTAGAAATTATTATTTTTTTTTATTGTAAAGTGTGTAGGTTTCCTCACGATGTTTTCCTTCACCGTTAGCAAGTGATATTTAAATTTAAAACGCACTTTTGTA
>DWFT01000145.1:0-14193 GCA_018246795.1 Microceris patrobas patrobas
CTTACTGGTAAAGGTAGGGAGTTCCAGAGAGAGACGGATAGGACGGAAAAGGATTTTTTATAAAAGTTACAGGAATAGGGTGGGGTTCGGAGAGTAAGGTTCAAATTAGATCGGAGGGAACGGTCGCAACCATGAGCCAAATATATATATTCGAACCGTTCTTTAAGATAATGCGGGGATGTAGGATTGAATAGCACGCAGTAAAGAGCAGAAAGAATATGAGTATTCCGACGAAGGCGGATGGGGAGCCACTTGAGTTTTGCACGAAATTCTGAGATATGGTCATATTTGCGAAGTCCAAATATAAACCGGATGCATACATTTTGAAGGCGCTCAAGTTTATTTAGTTGCTCCTCAGTAATATCAAGATAGCAAATATCAGCATAATCAAGGATCGGAAAGAGTAACGAGTGAACAAGCGCAATTTTTGTGGGAATGGGCAGAAAATATTGCAGCCTACGGAGAGATCCAACAACGCTAAATATCCTACGACTAACTTCGCTTATTTGCGGCGTCCAAGTTAGGTTGCTATCCAGAATGATACCAAGGTTTCTAACCTTATCGCTATATGGCAATTCAATTCCATCCAATAGTACCGAGGGCAGATTAGACCAATCTATTTTGGACGTCAACTTTTGGGAACCGATTATCATGACCTGAGTTTTTTCAGGATTTATTTTTAAACCATACGATTCGCACCAGTTTAGGATATGGGTAAGGTCGTCATTTATTGAATTTATGGCTTTTGGAAGGTCTTTTAGCGATGCTTTCGTATAAATCTGAAGATCATCTGCATACAAGTGGTAGGAAGAGGTAATGTGAGAACTTACAGAGTTAATGAAAATTGCGAAAAGGAGTGGAGACAGCACACCACCTTGCGGTACGCCAGCATTAGTCCTAATCCAAGAGGAATAATTATCTTGGAGCCGAACCCGTTGCCGGCGCCCATGCAAGTAACTTCGAAACCAGTCAATGGCAATTGGAGATATGTTAAGAGAACGTAATACTCCCAGCAAAATTTCGACATCAACAGTACCAAAAGCGTTGCTAAAATCTAGAAGAGTTAGAACGGTAAGCTGTTGATTGTCCATTGCAAGTCGGATGTCGTCAGTAATTTTCAGTAATGATGTAGTCGTGCTGTGGCCAGGACGGAAACCGGACTGATAAGGATTTAAGAGGTTGTTTTTGCATAAGAAGGAATATAGTTGATTTTGGATAAGGCGTTCGAGAACTTTAGAGAGGAAAGGCAATATGGATATAGGACGATAGTCAGAGAAGGAGGAAGGATTAGACTTTTTAGGTATGGGAATAATTTGAGCATCTTTCCAGGGTGCAGGAAATGTACCGGAACGAATGGAGGAATTTAGGATTGCAGTGATGACAGGAGTTATCAGGTCAAGCAGTGGGATAATCATCTTTCGACTAACATCATCACATCCGACAGCATCCGACTGTATAGAGAGGACATTCTTCTTAACATCACAATCTGCAAATTGGCTAATGACAAATTGTGGAGAGTTGGGAGTGGGAGTAGAAAGACTATTCAATGTTATTGCTCTTAAGTGGCTATTAAGAGCAGACGGAGCAGAGAAATGAAGATTTAGTAAATCCAGGTTGAAATTGAATGGGAGTGTATTAATGCGTGGTTTCCCGACTCCCAAGGATCTGAGGAATTTCCAAACTTTAGCTTGGTCTTGATTTTGGACGGATTTATGAATATGGCGTCGCTGTGCATCCCTACACAACTTGTTGCAGAGATTTCTGATAATTCGGTATCGATTTTTATTGTCATCGCTTGGGTCGGATTTATACCTTGACCTTGCTCGGTTTTTTTTCTGGATTAATGATTTTATCTCATCCGTAAGCCAAGGTGCGGGCCTGTGTCTTATACGAACTGGACGAACAGGAGCGTGCTTATCGTACAGTTGTGTTAATGTGGAATTGAACAGGGCTACCTGTTCGTCAACAGTACGGGCTTGCAATACGACACTCCAGTCTGTCTTAACGGCATCCTCTAGTAGTTGCTCCTGATCCATTCCCCCAAAGTTGCGCTGAAGTGTTATCCTTGACTTTGCTTTAGGAGGCCTTATTTTATAGGATAGAAATATTAAATCGTGATAAGAGAATGCATTAGCAGCACACTGGCCATGTTTGTCAACATGAGCAAGTGAAGAAACAATAGTCAAATCGAGAAGCGATGGAAGGCAGTTTGGAAAGAAGTGAGTTGCCGAGAGAGGAAGAATATTTAAGTTAACTGCTTCCATTAAAGATTGCAGGCGAGAAGATCTTGAGTCATTTTTAAGTAGACACGTGTTGAAGTCTCCCATTATAATTGTGTGATCGTAGATTGGAGTAAGCTCTTCAACAAGTTTTTCAAGAGAGGAAAAATAATTAACCGTTGCACAAGGACTATAGAATACGCCTAGAAGTAATTTAGAATGGGAAAGGAGAACTTCAATGAACATATACTCTTCGTTCCCTGATCGACTTTGGGATGACTTCGTTATAACAGAAAACGGAATATGAGAACGAAGGTAGATTGCAACGCCACCGCCACTGCGATCAGCGCGATCGTTGCGAATCAAATGGAAACCTGGTATACAATAGGAAATAGAAGGCAGGCATGGTTTCAACCATGATTCTGAAATCATGATCGCATGAATGTTTTTGCTATCAAAACTTGTGAGTATGTCGGAGTAATGTGCCGGAATACTCTGTGCATTTATATGCACTACATTGAAATTTTTCGCCACATTAGAAAAAATTGTATCTAAGTTTTCACTTAACGGAATAATGCTAACAAAGCTGTCATTGCTACTCAATCCCTCTGAAGTGGTTTCAAAGCTGTGGTCAAGATCACTGCTCACGTTCATAATATGATTTTGCGTAATACAGTCGACAATGAAACTATCTATATAAACAATCGACGGTTAGATTACAAATAACACGAACAAAAAAAAAAAAAAAAATAATCAAATTATACAAAAAAACAGTAATACAAAAACAATGTTTAAGAACTAATGAAGAAATAAAGAATATAAGTAGATTAAAGCACAATAAATGAATTAATCAATTTCTCCCTACCTGCCAGCCGTAAAAAAAAAAAAAAGAACACAAAAGTTACAATTGAGCATAGAAGAAAATGTAATAAATAGACTGGCAACACTGCACCACTTAATTGACGTTAACAAATAGGTTACATTAATAACAATGTGTTAAGTAAACATAAACATAAATATTAAGATAATAAATATTAAGAGTTATAAGACTAGAAATCTAAGTTGTTTACGAGCAGAAAGTAAGCAAAGAGTGAAATATTAATAAATAGTACTGGAAAAACTATAATTACAGCAAATACATATGAAGTACTAAGCAAAGCTACTTGGAAATTACAATGTACATACATACACTATGAATACTTTAAACTAAGAAATCAAGCAGGAAGTTATTTTTTGGCATTTCTCTTAGTACGTTGAAGAACCCTGGAATCAGTTGCCTTTCCTCTGGCGACTGACTGCATAGGAGGCGAAACCGCTGCTCCAGAGGGGATACCGTCAAGCTCCTCCAGGCTCTCAGCTAGATGTTGCGAGCCATCCGCTGCCAACACGTGAATTCGGCCGCCACGGGTCCAACAGTTAGTGACGCCAAACCGGGATCTGGCCTCCATGAAGATGCGGTGCCGGTTTTTAGTGAGAAATTCGGAAATTGTTATGCCAGTGCCTTTAAGTTTCGTCTTGGCGAACCAGAGGTCGTCACGAACCTTACTTTCCCGAAACTTCACCAGCAAGGGTCGTGGCTTCTTGTCCGATGGATGACCAAGGCGGTGAGCGCGGCTAATTAGCTGACTGGAGAAGTCAGAATGTTTGAATTTGTCAACTATGACTGAAGTGGCGACGGTTATTGCGTCCCTGGCTTTATCTTCAGGAATCCCATGGAACAATAAAATCTTCCTTCTCCCCTGCATCTCCAAGCGGTCTACTTCTCGAGCAAGATATTCAACCTGCTTTTGAAGAGATTCCAACGCGATGATCATAAATTTTCGGAATGCAGTAAATTCGTTGACAAGTGACGTTGGGGTGCTAGGGCTGCTTTTCTGGAGCTGCAGCTGAAACTCATTCATTTTAGAGTGAAAGAGCTCAGACATAGCTAAAACTGATCCTTGTAGTGAATCCATGCCAGCTGATCAGTCTTAATATTTCGTAGTGTAGTGCACAGTGAGGTGATCAAGAGAAACAGTTAAGGAGTGCTTAGCTGGTAGGTAGGTAGATGATCCTTACTCACAATTATATGACATCTGATCACTGTTTTAATTATTTTTAATCAAAATAACACCGAGACACTCTAAAAACATGTGTTACTTGTTTGACACCTACCCACAATTTTGATTTGATGTTAACAACAGAGAACAACTACTCACGTCCTTTCTAAAGGACTAGAATTATCATAGAAAAAGTCAGCCGTGCCAATGTTAACATTTTTAGGCAACAACACTACGACTGGTTCGCTATAGACAATAATTATATTAACAGTTTTGATATACAATTGTAATAATAAGCCATGAAGAAAGTCAATACGTCAAGTTCACACAAACATTAAATTGTAGGTGTCCGTATACCAAAACATCTTTAGACGCAAATATTTTTATCGTAACATAAAAATTATTATGGATCACGTAAATATGGAAAAAATAAGGAAAATGTATGTGTTGACGTCAAATTATGAAAACGTCAGCGAGGTGTGAAACTGCGCGACTTTCGAGGTGATTACTTATACATGACACAATATATTGACAACAGCGTCTATATTTCTTTTATATTGACGTGCGAGATGCTTCCCGCAACGGGAAAAATGAAAAGACATCTTTAAAATATTTAAGTATCGTTATTAAAATAACATGGGTCAGTAATTCTGTATAATTCTATTTAGTCGTTATCATAATACATATATTATGTAGGTCATACTGGCTGATGAGTGAGTCAGATTTCTCTGTAACCGGTGAATATTTCTGAAGAAAGTGAAAAAAATAAAAGTGAAAGTGAAAAGTAGGGAGCTTGTGTGTATGTGTCAATCATTTATCCTTTTAATTCCTCTTCTGGTCGATTTAGAAACTTTTTGTCATAAAAAAGTAACTTCAATCAATATTACAACATGTATGAGATTCTAATAACGTATAAAGACAAAAGAAGAATAATTTTCAATTAATTAATTATCGACTGTAATTAAATTTAATTACAACAAAATATAAATTAGTTCGCCTAATTAACGACTAACGAACTAGCTGTTCCCGTAGAGACGTTAGTGTCGCGTTGTTAAATTTATAATCATCTCCGCATAACTGAACTTCTAATTGAAGTCAACTAAAGATGTCTTGCTACGCTGAACCAAAAACAAAAATTCTTTTATTTAAAAGTCTGACTATGTACCAAACATGAACTGCTAAAATAGTTATTTTACGAGTATAGTTACTTGATTTTCATTTGTAATCTGAACTTCAAATTTACGTTGAAATAGGATTAATGTAATGATTAAGTATTTATTGTACATCCACTTTTTACCGGTCATGTTATACTTCCCGTGGAATTGGGGATGAGTCTATTTCCATACATCGGTCACCGATTGGGAGTCGGAGCGACCAATGGAAATAATATTTTTATTAATGCAATGAAAATATATAATTCATGTTCGACTGTGATTGATTTAATGAAGCGATAAACGAATAGAACAATTCAATTGGAACGCTTCAATCAAGCAAATCAAATTAATCACTATTTCGTTTTTGAAAACCACAAACATTCATTGTGTACAGAATTATTAAACAAATTTGTTTTTATGTCACTACTACTTAAAACTATGTTTGTTGTGTGCTAACACCACAAATTAACATTAAGTTATATGTATAATTTTCTCCTATGATTGTATGCATTTTAAATAAAAATAGATATGAATAATGTATATTGGCCGAATAATGTTACTTAATAATATACCACCCATCACGTTGTAAATAATGATTTTAAGTCTACTGGGTCGTTATTAAATAACATCCTAATCGATAAAAACTAAGGAAAATCTCATTGTCTCTTCCAGCGGTTTCTTGTTGCTGAGGACCGTAATCATAAAAAAAATAGAGAAATATAGATAATTATGCCTAATTCTATTAGAAAGGTCTGGCTGTGCCTCTTTTTTCCGCTGAACAGTTTATACGTATCCGTTCTCAGTCTTGTTCCAACTTTGTTCCGGCTTGATCGAAAGACAGGTAATCCCGATTGGATACAAAATCGGGTTCAGATCGGGTTCCACCAAGACCCGCTACATACTTTATTTAACTTTAAGCCACAGCAGTATTATTCAGTAATGTAGGTTCGTGAAACTTTTATTCTATTCAAAATGTTACCAAATCTGCACGATAAATTTTTCGTTAAAATATGTTTTAAATTTTTGTTAATGTATGCATGCTTAAAACAGTTTGTAGTTTCAAAATATTTTACGTACATACATGTACGTATATTTTATACATATAATGTCACGTCTGTTTCTCATTGGGGTAAGCTGAAACTACGTATTTTTTTATTAGATATAGGCTCGCGTTTTGCTGCGATCCCACCTGATGGAAAGCGAGATGCAGCCTACGATGTAGCACGCTCACCTAGAATGTGTCTATTCCTCGTCTTTTGAATAATTACAGATTATACGAATCGGGAAAAATTGAAGCCGGCAGAGACTTCCACTCTTTCGCAGTTTTTAGCAAAAACGATTTAGAGAATTACTTCGTCCTGTTTATGGGAATGTCTACCAGATGTGGATGGTACTGCGGTACGTCTTGACGTACGGTCTTAAAAGGGGGCCGATGGGACTAAACTGTGGAGCTCGATCGCGCACTCTCCAAAATGTATCCGGTAGAAGACTGCGAAACAAGCAACTCTGCGTCGGTGCTCAAGGCTACGCAGTTTGGACTCTATAAGTTTTTCGCTACCAATGAGCCCTCTGGCACGTTGCTCTACAGAGCTTAGGACATCCAGCTGATACTTGGCAGATCCGTCCCATAGGTGACAGCAATACTCCATGCAAGATCGCCACTTGCGCCTGGTATAAAACGAACAGTTGCCAGGGGGTGAAGTATTGCTTCACCTTGTTCAGGATGATAAGATTTTTCGTCGTTATTTTCGCCTGAGATTCTAAGAAACGGCCGAACTTCAAATTGGAATGACCAATTGGAAGATGTCCATTCCCAAGAGCAACAGGTGGTCAGTGATTGGGACGGATACACTCAGGAAAGTCGGAGTCAGATTGAATGGACTCCATTTGGAGGTGAAAAGACACGCTTGTTTTTGAGATATTGAATCTGACCTTGTTGGCGGCGCCCCAATCAGCAACGAACTAAGGGTCTGATCAATGCTGTTTACCATCGCCTCCCTTTCGAACTGGATTACGTCCTTACTAGCCCGCGCAGGCGGAATGTATCTCTCGACAAGGGTGCTGTCGTCTGCATACCCTAGGATACCAGGTATTATGAGGTCGTTAATATGCAGCAGGAAGAGTGTTGCGTAGAGAACAGAACCTTGATTGATGGTCACCTTGATGGGACGACTAGGTTGCTAGGATTTGACTTAGAATAATTATTCAAGTGGTCCAATCTAGGTGACTAAATGCAGTTCAATGCATTTTAACGCTGCTTTTTAACACGGGCACCATCAACGTGCATCCAGGCGTAGCATATACAGATGTACCTACTTTGTATCATGTCTTCTATTGCCCTATTTAGGTTGATTTTACAGAGCTAGTTCTGTTTCACATCAAATATTTCATTTGATGACGGCAATAGTTCCGCTGTAATAAATTTTAGTTTTTTCTGCTTTTGGAACTTTTGTTTTCTTATCCTCCAAAACTTATTGGTTGGTTAAGTCAAGTCTATGCTACCTTGTGCTTTGTGACTTCTTTTACGTAACTCCTGTGCTACCTTCTTGGCTATAGGCGACCATCATCATCATCCTCCAAGCGTTTATTCCGGTTACGTCGTCACACTGGTGCGTGAGGATCCAGGGTACGCTTTCACACACATCCACCGCAGCATCTTCATCTACGTGACACACAGCTCCTGCTTGTGCGGCGTTAGTATGGGCCATGTCTCACTGCCGTATAGAACGACTGGCCTAATGATGGACTTATAAATCTGTCCCTTCAACTTTATCGGCATTTTGGGGTCAGAAAGGACTCCCGTCACCTCACGCCATTTGGCCCAAGCCGCAGATATTCGGGCTTTAACGTCGTTGTCGATGTCTCCGGCTGCACTAAGTACAGATACCAGATATCTGACCTGGTCCGTCCGGTGTACCACGTCATCTCCTATACGGATATGTTGGGGATCTGTACTATTGCAAGCCATATACTCGGTCTTCGCCACAATTAGTTTCAGACCGCCGTTCTCGAGTGACTCCTTCCACCTATTCACGCGCTGGACCAGTCTTCCCTTGTCAGCGTCTGCCAGCGCGATATCGTCCGCATACATGAGTAGCCACGGTGGTTGCTCATGGTAATCTCTAATGGTGTCTGATAGGACATCAAGTATCACGCTGAACAGAAATGGGCTGAGCACGGAGCCCTGGTGTACCCCAACGGTGATAGGAAAGGGATCAGTGTCACCAACAGCGGTCCTAACCATCGAATCGGATTTATGGTACATGTCTCGGATTATGTCAACATAGAGCTCAGGTACGGCCTTAGACCGCAGTGCCCACCAGATCATCTCACGGGGGACACAGTCAAAGGCCCCTTGCAGGTCCAAAAATAGGAAGTGCAGAGGGGAATTTTTTGATCTGTATCCCTCCATGAGAGTCCTAAGGGCAAACACTGGGTCCATGGTCCCGCAGCCTGGTTGAAACCCATATTGACACTCCGAGATCGTACACTCTTGTCGGATCCGAGAGTCTACAATGCGTTCGAGGAGTTTCATGGTGTGGGACATGACCTTTATACCGCGGTAGTTACCACACTCCTGCACTGAGCCCTTGCCCTTGAAGACTGGGGTAATAATACTCAGTCTCCATTGAGCAGGTATCTTTCTTGCGAGGAGGATGCGGTTGTAAAGGTGGGTTAGGATGTCCACACCATGAGACCCCATCGATTTCCACGCCTCAATTGGGACTCCATCGGGTCCAACGGCTTTCCGATTCTTCATGCGGCGAAGAGCCGTTTGGACTTCGCCAGGCGTTATCCGTGGCACAAGTCCTTGGTTCGGAGGGAGGTTAGGTGGTTGCACCTCTTTGTGCTTCTTATTAAGAAGCTCGTAGAAGTGCGAGCGCCATCTCTCCTTCACTGCGCGGTCCTCGCATATCAATTTGCCATGGGGGTCATTCACACAGCAACACTTGGTAATGTCAAGTGCTGCTTTTACCCTCGCGCGTGCCAACTTGTATATGAGCTTCTGCCCCTCAGACGATTCCAACTTATCGTATAGAGGACGTAAGTGGTCTCGTCTGGCTCTGGCTACAGCTCGTTTGGCGGCACGTTTGGCGTCCCTATACGCTGCGCGGTCTTCAGGAGATCTGGATGCTTCCCACTTTTTAAAGAGAGCTTTCTTTGCCCTGGTCTCCCTCTGGACTGTGTCGTTCCACCACCATGTCTCCTTGTCGATCTTTCGTCCACCCCGGGACTCACCTAGTACTGACTTCGCCGCGTCTATGATTGTTGCTTGGGTACGATGTGCTTGGGTACGATGTGCTTGGATGTATATGATATGCCAATGATAATTTACAATTAGATGTAACGTACGACCTGTGTTTTGATGAACGACTATAACATCATGTTAATAGACATAATATAAGCTTTTCCATAAGTCTAAGCAATTCACATAACGATTATGTTAATGTTAGTTGAGCGTCGCATCGGCGTCGAATAGTCAATTATAATACGTCCTATTAAAGCGTTTTACCAACAAGTGTTACCTACCATGCATATGGTATATTACTATTTCTAACACTATATTGCTATAGGTCTCTTAGTGATTGCAACTTTGTAAAGATCTTGTTCAGCTTTTGATATACACAGACAAGGTTCAGACAGACATAATGTACTACAGGACCTTTTGTAATGGATTCCTATAGCTGTTTATGAGTGTTTATAAAGTTAGTTTCTCAGTTACGGAGTAATCGAATATCCTGATTCGTCATAATTTTGTTTTCGTCGTACCAATAACTTTTTCATTATTATTATTTGTTATATCGTATAACTTACCGCCTCGTCATATCCGTATTAAAACATAAAATGGAATTTGATGGGATACAATAATAATTACTTTCTTATAAAAACACACACAATGGAAAAAATAATACTACAACTAATCCGAAAAACTATTTAATACACATCATAGAAATGGAACCAATTAAAAAAGTATTGTAGTGTGTTTAATCAACAGAAATGTTATAAAAAACAAACTTTATTCCAACCAAATAAGTTCTTCGCTAAGCTATGAGTAAAAAACAAGGCACGGAAGAAACTTAAGCTGTTACTAAAACTCACTCTCATATACTGTATCAATGATAATTAAATTAATTATCTTTTATTCCTTCGTCTCGCCACAAATAATAACAACGCGAATAGCCCGCGAGTATACAATAACAATTATCTAACAATATTCTCGTAAAGCGCCTATGTAAACAAATTATCCTACAATAACTTGCCCGTAGAATAGTCTGCCAAGTAAATGCCGTTCTAATTACAGCCGCGTTTATAAAACGACGAAACTGACATAATAACTGGGTAATCATTGTGCATGTTGGCAATTACTGGTCCACGGCGAGTTTAACAAACAAAAGGTATTTCATTATGCGCAACTAAAAAGAATACGAAATGAAACCGACCAATTATACATCCTTTATACCTCTCTTTAAAGAGAGTTATGTCTTATTTGTCTCTGGGCATTTATCACGGAATGTGGAAACGAGATCGAGGGCAGTTTGAAGATATCTTTCTCTTTTAGTCTTTTTTTTTAATTTAATGCATAATGTACTGTTTGTATAAAGATTAGGAGATAATTCTGATTTATGGATATGTAGGTTGATGATTGTTATTTAAACATCAGCTTTGACAGTCATGCAACATAAATTTTATCCTCAATTTGTCTTATTTCGTAAAACGTAAACAATCTTATTTTTTCTATTTATGGCTAAATTTATATCTACTTAAAAATAAGGCATATCCATGACACAATTTTTTTAATATATCACCAATGTTCCTTAAATTAGACTCCTTGGAATAGAACGCGGGTTTTAAAGTCAATGGGTTATTAACCCATTTTTTTAATCCAGTAATTTAAGGCCTTAAAATAAAACAGCACAGTAACACTCTCTCCCAATCTTCAATATTTCATATTTAGTTTACAAAACAAAATTTAAAAAAAATTACACTGGAATCTCAAAACCAATATTTTAAAAATCATGTAATAATAATCTCGTATTCGCTAATAGTAAGTATGTAAATTAAACGTACAATACAAGAACCGAAATTACATTACGGCTTAAACATGATAACGAGTGTATCCCAGTTCGCGTTGGATTACACATAGCGTTTCTAATTCTCATATCGGCTAAGGGTGGGTATCATGGGCCTATCGGCCCACTATCACCCGGCGGTAAATGCAACCAAGTCACTATCTGATCGCACCAGTAACTTACACTAAAATACTAAAATTGCTTTCGCTAAATCTTTTACTGAGATCTTCACGCTCTCCGCGCTTATAATATTCCATTACGATACCAATAACAGCTGAATATTATTACCATTCCCTTAGCCGGCTTTATCTATGCATCTTAATAAGCGTATGGTACAGGAAATATTTTGTACGATTTATTTTAATTAATGAAATGGCTATATAACTTTTGAAATGATTAGTGAATGATGTAAATCGTGTTGAATAACTATAAAATTTATCTGTGCTCGTGATCTGGACGCGACCGGTGTTGGCTATTCATGAAAATAATGTTGTCATGAGTAATATGGCGCTTGAGTCCTCGAAGCGGCCAGTCATCGTACGTTTATTATTCATTCGCGAACGCTTCGATAATGGATCATCTTGTCTCGTCGCGTCACTTAAACGTTCTTAACGTTCTTTCGTGAATATCGGTGAAATATTACTTTGATAAATGTATTTCTACATACATTATGTCAGAAAAGTGTCCACTAATGCATTTTGCATATAACTTTATTAATATTCTTAATTAATCTGTTTATTTTCCTCTGACACTTAACATTAAAAATAAGCCAAAAGTATCAGTGTAATTAAATAAATAACTATGATAATAATAGTATCACAATTAGACGTAATGGCATTTAAACAATACAGAAAATAATATCACAATGAGACTTAGATTAAATATTGAATTAATTTCCATACAAAATAATTTAAAACCCCCGTATACACAATGTACAAATTCCGAATAACTAAATAAAAACCGGTTAGTTCCAAACAATCCCGAACTTAAAACCTTCGGAGTCAGAGGCTAGGGTGCGCTTATATAATAACTAATAAACGAATTATGTAAAACATTCCACATAACATCCTATAACACACTCGTAACATGCCATTTACCGCGTTACGTCAAATATGAATATGCAATCAATTTAACAATATTGAAAGCAGAAGTGAAAATAAATGAGCACTAAATGCGTTTCCACAATAAATATTACTCCTTCAGCTGTTTCTTAAAAGCAAAAAAACGAACGTTTAAAATGTCAGCACTCTTGAAAATGAGTTTGGAGTGTAATATGTTTTGACAACTTTTTATTGCCTTTATAACAACGATTTCAAGAATATTCGGAAAGAATCGATTTAAAGTACGCTTTCGAATGCACACGTCAATTGTTCGTTAACAATAAATATTGTTATACGTAATAAGGGAGAGAAGAGACCATGACTTTACAATTATCGGCTTATTAACATCTTCTGTTACATTCTTGATATACATAGTTTAAGTAGCTGCTCGTTTTCGTTATAAATTTCATTTCCTCAGCATCATCAGCAGCCTACTCCCGTCCACTGCTGGACATAGGCCTCTCCAATGGCACGCCACTGAGCTCGATCCTCAGCTCTTCGCATCCAACCACTGCCAGCCCCATAATTACTGTAAACTTTACTTAAAAACAATATATGAGTCTGTGAGAATAAAGTACAAAGGTGCTCTCAGCGCTATGGAACAATATTTTATGTACTACACTTTACGCTGGAAAAATGTCTACATCAATATTGGGATGATATTTGTGCGGAACACTACATATATCGAACATTAAAATGTAACAATTAAAACAATTTATGTAAGACTAAGTTACAAGTGTAATATCCACCGAGCCATGGAACCATGCTACTCGCGCTATAGTTCTCGTTCGAAAAATTCCTGATCAATATTCCTGAGCTATTTATAGACTACAGCACATACTGCAAACTTCGAAATATAAAACGTTGCATTGTTTATAAATATCGATACCCAGAGAAAAGTATTTTTCACGTTAAGTTCCTGGCCTTATTTTGCTATGAAATACTTACTAAAAATCGATTTATTCTAAAATGTCTTATGTAAAGTTGCCGTTTATACGAGTAATATTAACATTCAAGACAATTTAATCAACAAATTGACACACATCGAATTGTAACATCCATATATTTATATTGTGTTTTTTCTTGTTGCACAGCTAAAATATTATAAAATAAATTTACCTTACCAGTCTGTAAAAGGCGTTCAGAAACAAACGTTTCAGTATAGAGCATATAAGCAACGAAATCCTAATAAAATTTGTTATATACCTAGAAAATATAACCGGGTCACAATATCTATAGTTACACAACAACACAGATGGTTCGATAAATAAAATAAATCCGATTGGTACAAGTGAAACGGCTAACGGGAACGCCAAAGTTCCAGTTCAAGCCAAGTGTTTCTTTTCTCGCGTCGTAGTATTTCCGACTATTTTTGCCGCAATGCACAGCATGTTGCGGATGAGAAAAATAACAAATAAACAACAAATAAATGCTTCGACATTTTCTTATTTTACAAATTTCCTCTTAGAAGAAACATGATATCATGACAATGATAATGCCATGATAACGATAATTGGTCTCCGCCGCGACCTCGCTGCAAGCGTCGGGAGCTCATGAGGCAGGACCTCGTACAGGTCCACAACTAGTCGGGCCATACCGAAAAACGTACG